>PVJC01006838.1:8669-53552 GCA_004026665.1 Murina feae | reverse complement strand
CTTCTAACTACTAACGAAGCCTCCTCTGCCTCACCTCGCAGCGTCTATAATGAAACAATTGTTACTTTTACTGGTTAGGCCGGAGCTGCTCTTTCCTTCAGCTCCGGAGGATTCTATGATTGTTACAATGTTTCAAAACTGCTAGAGGCAGTTTAATCGGAGCTGAGCTGAGGGGCGAAGCTTCACTTTCGCTGCTGCCACAATGGAAAGGGCTGTTTACTCAGGTCCGTGAGTGGCGGCCGCCATGTTGGCTGGGCTAATTTGCATACAGCCACTCTGATTGGCTGGTGGGCGTGGCTTACCCTGTCTCGGAGAAACGGTTAATTTTAATATTTCGCTTTTATTCGTTTAGATGATAATGTTTTTTATCAGTTTTCTCTATTTCTGGGACATTTTTTGGTAGACAGTGCTAATCATTTTCCAAATACAGATCTGCAACCCTTTATTCACAATTCTGAAACCCAAAAAGCTTGGAAAAAATCTAAAGTTTATTCATATGATGACAAAACTTGTTTTGAAACAATCATAGTTTATTTATCCCAGTTAGTATGAATGTTTTGTTTACTGCAAAAACATTAATAAGTTGATTAAAGATCCTTCCAGGAGCGTTATCTAATATATATGTACAAAATAACCTTTCTAAAATCTCCTAAATTCCAAATTCCTAAACCAATCGGTCAGGTCCCCAGACGTTTCAGATAAAGCGTGTGGACCTGCATCTGGAAAGTACTGACTTGCCCTACCTTACCCTCATTATTTCCTTCCCACATATAACAGTAAATTTTATTATGTTTTAAATATATAGTTTTAAAATATTTGAAAGTCAATACATTAAACTTGTGTCAGCTCTGAATTATAAGAGCTTCAATTATAAGAGCATGGTTGAGGTGAGGGGAATAAAAGGAAAAAGTTTTGTTTTTTTCCATCACAAATAACTCAGTTCATTATGTACTTATCACCTACATTCATTTCAGTCACTGGGTTTTATAGTTCTGTTCCACAGTCTCCCTTTAAATGTCTCCCTCATCTTCACAACTGCCGTTTGCTTCACCCTCATCTAGAGACTACAATATTGCAATAGATTCCAAACTAGCTCTCCCCATTAGGCTGACTGTACAGCTGCCAGGATGACCTTTCTAAAATGCAATCATCCTGCTTAAAAATATTTCTGTGGCTTCTCAAAACTGTATGACCAGGCACAAACTCCTTAATATGTCATATGAAACCTGTGCATTCTGGTTCCCACATGCCTTTCATACTTCACATCTACCATTTTGTGGAATCTAGTAATACTCTACCTGCCTGCCTTCACCTTCTCTGTTCTCATACCATTTCGTGGATAAGTTCTCTAACATTTTTATACTGTAATCGTAACTTGAAGCAGAAAAATCCATTTGTTGATTGTTCATATTTTATATTTAGCAGCAACAAGAATTCTAAAAGATAGCAAAAAAATAAAAGTTCACTCTATCAGATTTATCCAGACCCAGATTTTAGCCTCATTTACTAATTCAAAAGAAACATAACGCCAGTCAGCATCTTATTAAAAGTACACAAAATCCTGCCAGTATGCCCATGATAACCTTATATTATATACTAACCTAGAAGGTGAATGGAGTTTATTCTCTTTGCCATATTGACTGTCTTGGTTGGATATTGTAGTGAATCTGTAAAGGCTGCAACTACTATCTTCAAATGTAGGTTTTTTGTCTTTTCTAAAGACTTTGGTTGGAATTGCTTCAAATACTTTATAGTCCATAAGTGCTTGACACACTCTTACTACTTTGGCCCGAGGAATGTCTACATCACCAAAATATTTATTCTGAATTAGATGAGAAAAAATGACATCGACAGCTTCTGAACCAACAAAACAGTCATTGTGTCTTTTTAAATGATGCCTTCGTTTTTTCACCTCCACTTGTGTTTGAAGAGTGTTTATAATGCTACTCCATACATATGTGGCTCCAAATGGTTTCTGGGCCACACTGAAACCTGGAATGGAAAAAAATCACAGAGTAACCTTATTTATTTATGAAAAGGTCTAGGCAATCCTTAAGCAAAAAGTGGCAATTTCTAAAGTTATTAAAAGGAACAATTATGAAGTCAGCTTCTTCTTGAAATATCAAATTAGTAACAATTCATTTATTTTTTTTAATATACTTTGTTAATTTTTTTACAGAGAAGAAGGGAGAGAGATAGAGAGTTAGAATGGGAGAGAAACATAAATCAGCTGCCTCCTGCACATTTCCCACTGGGATGTGCCCGCAACCAAGGTATATGCCCTTGACAGGAATAGAACCTGGGACCTTTCAGTCCACAGGCCAATACTCTATCCACTGAGCCCAAACAGTTAGGGCAGTAACAATTCATTTAAAAATGTAATGCCTATTATCTGCTAAACACTGTCCTATATACTAGGATACAACAGTGAACAAAATAAACTCCCTGTTCTCATGGACGTATACTTTATGGGAAGATGCAGACAATACAAATATGTTAGATCAATGGTAAGAAGAAAACTAAAGCTAGGTAAGGAAGAAAATGCTATTTTTTAAATCTTTATTGTTCAGATTATTACAGTTGTTCCTCTTTTCCCCCCAGGTCACCTCCTTCCAGTTCCCACCCCATCCTCTGCCCTTACTCCCCCCCACCACTGTCCTCATCCATATGTGTACGGTTTTTGTCCAGCCTCTTCCCGCACCCCCAACACCCTTTCCCCCTGAGAATTGTCAGTCCCCTCCCTTTCTATGCCCCTGATTCTATTCTATTCACCAGTTTATTCTGTTCATCAGATTTTTTATTCACTTAGTTTTTATTAACTTGTTGATAGATACATATTTGTTGTTCATAATTTTTATCTTTACTTTTTCTTCTTCTTCCTCTTCTCAAAGGATACCTTCCAGCATTTCATATAATACTGGTTGGGTGGTGATGAACTCTTTTAGCTTTTTCTTGTCTGTGAAGCTCTTTATCGGACCCTCAATTCTGAATGATAACTTTGCTGGGTAAAGTAATCTTGGTTGTAGGTTCTTGCTATCCATCACTGAATATTTCTTGCCACTCCCTTCTGGCCTGCAAAGTTGAGAAATCGGCTGACAGTCATATGGGTGCTCCCTTGTAGGTAACTGCTTTTCTCTTGCTGCTTTTAAGATTCTCTCTTTGTCTTTTGACCTTGGCATTTTAATTATGATGTGTCTTGGTGTGGTCCTCTTTGGATTCCTTTTGTTAGAGGTTCTCTGCGCTTCCTGGACTTGTAAGGCTGTTTCTTTCATCAGGTAGGGGAAGTTTTCTGTCATTAATTCTTCAAATAGGTTTTCAATATCTTGCTCTCTCTCTTCTTCTGGCACTTCTATAATTCTGATGTTGGTACACTTGAAGTTGTCCCAGAGGCTCCTTACACTATCTTCATATTTTTGGATTCTTTTTTTCTTTTTGCTTTTCCAGTTGGGTGTTTTTTGCTTCTTCGTATTTCAAATCTTTGATTTGATTCTTGCGATCTTCTAGTCTGCTGTTGGATCTCTGTATATTATTGTTTATTTCAGTCAGTGTATGCTTAATTTCTAGCTGGTCCTTTTTTATATCCTCGAGGGTCTCACTAAACTTATCAACAGTTTCTAGAAAATTCTTGAAAAACCTTATAACTGTGGTTTTGAACTCTATATCCAGTAGTTTGCTTTCCTCCATTTCTGTCATTTTTTATCTGTTTCTTTGTCTCCACATTTTGGCTGCTTCCCTGTGTTGATAGAGTGGCTTTCTGTGCTAAGTGTCCTATAGGGCTGAGTGGCTCAGCCTCCCCAGTTACCTGAGGTGGACACTCTTGGTGCACTCCTTTGTGGGCTTTGTGTACAGTCTTGTTGTAGCTAAGCCTTGATTGTTGTTGGTATCACTGGGAGGAATTGACCTCCAGGCCAATTGGTTGTGATAATCAGCTGTGTCTATGGTGGGAGAATTTCTGTGCTGGAGACACTCTTACGGGGCAAGACTTGCTTCAGTGGGACTTTGATGCTCACTGAGTCTGCCACCTGAGTGTGTCCCTTATGGATCTGAGGAGCTGTAATCTGGATGGTGCCATTCTGACCACTGGGTATACTGGCTGTTGGGTCTCTAAGGAGGTGCTAATTTAGGCTCTGCCTAAGGCTACCCAGCCTTTTATATGCAAAAGCCTCTGCCTGCAGCTTGGGTGGGGCAGGGTCTCAGGGAATCAACAGGGCGGAGCAAACAGCTATGGCTGATCTTCAACCCTGCCCTAAGAGGCCCTGTGTCTTAGTGTCCTGTGGTAATTGCTGCCAGCATCGCTGAGAGAAAGCCACTCTGGAGTTCCTTCTGCTGCCAGACAGTCCAGCTTCTCCCCGTATGAGTCTGGATCCCCAGAAACTTGCCTAAAACTGGAGTTCATAGCTGCCAGGTGCTTGTGACTCCCTTCAGATTGAAAAAGACAACCGAGTCCTCAGTTGCCAGCCCTCTCGGCGCGCACGCCTCCGTACCTCTGTACTTTACTTCCGCACCTCTTCTGAGTCTCAGTGTGCTGTTCTCTTCCCTTCTAGTTGTAGACTTTCCACTCAGCCAGCCTTCCTGTGGTTCTGGGTGGTGTCCACCCTTTTTCTTTGTTGTAGTTTTGAAGTCATTGTGGGAGGCAGCAATTTCAGGTGTTTACCTATGCTACCATCTTGTTCGAAAATGCTATTTTAGATGGACATCAGGAAACACCTTTCTGACAATGGGATTTCTGAGCAGAAACCTGAGTTTCTGAGCACCATTTAAAAACCAGAAGCAGCCCGGCTGGTGTTACTCAGTGGTTAAGCATTGATCCGTGAACCAATAGGTCACCAGTTTGATTCCCAGTCAGGGCACAAACCTGGGTTGTGGGCTCAATCCCCAGTAGAGGCTATGCAGGAGGTAGCTACCGATAATGTTTCTCTCTCATCAAAGTTTCTATCTCTCCATTCTCTTTCCCTTCCTCTATAAAAACATCAACAAAAAACCACAACAACAAGAAAGCAGGCTGTGCATATATTGGGGAAAAGCAGGGAGAACAGAAAGAGCAAAGGCCTTGAGAAGAAGTCCAGCATGGCTTGTATGGGTCACAAAGGGAGAGAACAGTAGGAAGTGAGATTAGAGAGGAGTAGAAATAGGGTTTGGGGTTCAGGGTTTGCAGATCAAGTAGGACTTCATGGCAGTTATCAGTTATGTGCAAGGAACTCTATTAAGTGCATAAGTTATCTTAATCTTCATAGCACCCTATGAGGGAGATACCATTTATTTTTAAAAGATGGAAAACAAATTCACAGAGGTTAAGCGTAATTCCAGACATTGTAAGAGGTGCTATTGGTTTTGGCACTTGTTCTATATAATTTTAAAGCATTTATCAATCAGATAGATAGATAGTTATAGATACACACACACACACACACACACACACGGTAGTTACATCAGTATAACAGTAAGGAATATGGGGAATTATAATTAAAGAAACTACTGCTGGAAATTACATTCCTGCCTTCTTAGATAAAATAGAATATGGAAGGTGAAAGCAAAGATAAGTTCCTGAATGACATGAAAACTCCACTTAATGAACTATAATCATAAATTTTAAGTGGGTCATTTGGAATTCATCTTTTGGGTGCAATTAATATGAGTGAAGTGAACCATCTATATATATAAAAGCCTAAGCAACCGTTATGACCAGATCTATATATATAAAAGCCTAAGCCACCATTATGATCAGATGACCAGCCGATAGCTATGAGCACACTGACCACTAGGGGGCAGATGCTCAAGCAGGAGCTTCCCTCTGGTGGTCAGTGTGCTCCCACAATCAACTTCCTGTGACCAGCCAACTTCTTGCAGTTCCTCCCTGCTGGCCGGCCAGCCTCAATCTCTGGCCAGGCCAAGGGACCCCCCTGTGCATGTATTCGTGCACCAGGGCTCTAGTTATACTATAATTTTGTAGCTACTAGAAATGTTAACATCTTTACCATGAAAGTTACTAATATACAAGCACACATATACATAAGCCCTTTACTGCTTATTTGTAGATTTTCAGCACCAAAAGCTGATGGGAAATTTTCTGCCTACCTAGTATTATGATGTTATTTTAAATAATCATTGATTGTTTTTAATTATCAAAATTCTGTTTTAAAGTTCAAGATACTTTATAATCTAGTAATAAAAAAAGAAGAAATTTATTCCAGTTTACCAAATACCATGTGAGCAGTTTTAAGAATGAAATTATAGAGCATCAACTAGATAAATCAAATTGGAACTACATTTAATGCTAGTACAGTATTTAGTCTCTACTGAATGGAGCCAGAATCAGGCATTTGATGGAATCTCAAAATATGTCCAGATCATTCATGGTATTCAGGACTCAGGAGCAGCTGTACTGTTTCTAGCCACAATGACTAAACAGGAGTATTAGCCATTACTATGCTTAACTTTCTAAACTACTATAGATTATAGCAAAGATGTAAATTAACTTAATGTCGGCTTTTTGGTCTTCTTCATATCTTCATTGTATTATTAATAGCTAACATTTAGTACTTACAATATCACAAGCTCTGCCTTCTCTCATTTAATCCTGATAAACTTCTCTGAAATAGTCATTAACAATCCTATTTTGAGGTAATTAAGGCTTAGTGAATTAAACAAACTTACCCTCAGTTGCACAGGTAGTAAATATATACTAGTTTTTCCTAATATAAATATATGAAAGCAAGCCACTAATCAATGCCACTCCACTGAATTATTTTTAAAAATATTTTAATTTTAATATATTTTTATTGATTTCAGAGAGGAAGGGAGAGGGAGAGAAATAGAAACATCAATGATGAGAGAGAATCATTGATTGGCTAGCTCCTTCATGCCCCCTACTGGGGATCGAGCCTATAACCAGGACATGTGCCCTTGACTGTAATCAAACCTGGGACCCTTCAGTCCACAAGCTGACACTAAACTAAACTGGGGCTAGAGCCCCAATCTACACTAATAAAAGAGAAATATGTAAATTAACCATCACTTCGCGATGCCCACCAGCCAATCAGGAGTGAGTATGCAAATTAGCAGGACAAAGATAGCTGCGGCTGTGGAGGCAGCCAGAACAGGCAGGAGGTTTGGGTCGCCCCAGCAACAGAGGAAGCCAAGCTTCCCACTCGCCTGGGCTGGCTGATGAAGGAGGAGCCTGTGGGCAGCCGCCACAGAGTTGGCCCAAGAGGGTGGGAGGTTTTGGTCGCCGGGGGCAACCCAAGCTTCCCGCCAGCCCTGGTCAGCCACTGAAGGAGGGACCTGCAAATGGCCTTCAGCACCTCGGACCCAGGCTGGCCAAGCCACCATCGGGGTGAGGGTCCCTGTTGGGGATGTGACCAGCCTGCAAACAGCCATCAGCCCCTCACCCAGATTGGCCAGGCCCCCCAGCGGGGACCCTCGCCCCATGGGGATATGGCTAGCCCACAAACTGCCCAGCCCCTTGCCCAGGCCAGCACTGTCCCCAGTGGGGACCCCCACCCCAATGGGGGTGTGGCCGGCCTGCAAACCAGGCTGCTCTGCAATCTGAGGGGTCCCAGATTGGAGAGGGTGCAGGCTGGGCTGAGGAACAGAGCCCCCCCTGCATGAATTTTGTACACCGGGCCTCTAGTAAATTCAATAAAAAGTAAGCCACCAGATAGTTTTAGCATTAACTTTCATTGAAGAATTGGATTAAGTGAAAGACCTTTAAGTGAGCCAATAAGATCAGGAGAAACAAAGTACTCAACTTTAAGATTTGTGAACCCTTAACTAAGTTATTTAAAAACAGTAGTTATGCCCTGACTGGTTTGGCTCAGTGGATAGAGAGTCGGCCTGCAGACTCATGGGTCCCAGGTTCGATTCCGGTCAAGGGCATGTACCTTGGTTGCGGGCACATCCCCAGTGGGGAGTGTGCAGGAGGCAGCTGATCGATGTTTCTCTCTCATTGATGTTTCTAACTCTCTATCCCTCTCCTTTCCTCCCTGTAGAAAATCAATAAAATATATTTTTAATAAATAAATAAATAAATAAATAAATAAATAAATAAATAAAAACAGTAGTAAGCACTCCTAAAATAAGGCAGGATATCATAAATTCTATAATATGTCCTATCCACAGTACACAGGGTAAGACAGGAATGGAAAATAAGCCAGATTCAATCTTGTAGAGATCAGATTGCCTTTTAAGTACCAGTGAAACAGACTTCTGGTTTAGTGATAATATGAATGATGAAACACATAAGTCAGCTGAGCTACAAGTAGGTTGGCATACAAACCCTAAAAGATAAGGCTGAGTCACTTATTAATTGAGATCAATAAGACAATGGAAGTGGGTGGGAGGTAGGGGATACATAGCCTCTATGACGTGGAAAAGGCTAATCTGCACAAGGGAATTAAGAAGTAAATAATAAGTTTCTTTATATTAACTTGCTGCTTAAATATGGGAAATCAGGAAGTTTTGCAGGTTGGATAACACAGTATAAAAGATTAAAGAACAGGTTAGAGCAGGATAGTATGCACCTTGAGCCACACAATCTTTTCAGAATCCTCTAGGCATTATACAATTCAGCCCTTTCAGGTGCTCTCTGTTCTCACTGGCTATTAATTCCCAACCACTGCACAATGAGATAGTTCCCCTCAAGCATTGCCACCCGTAGACCCAAATTAGCTCATGTTCATACAGATACTTTAATACGTAATATATCCTGGATCTAACAAGTAAATGTGCCAAAACCCACACCAGGGTAACCTGTTTTTTTAATGCTGTCTTCACCAGTTGAACACAGATTCCTCAACATGCTATTTAAAACTTATTTATCACCATCTAATAGCTGAAATGAACACTGGTATAGCAAACCATGTCCAGTAAGATGAATTATTGTGATTTCTAAACAGAATTCAAAAAATCAGAAGTATACATGAATGCTTTGTAAGTCCAGCAACCAGAATTGATACTTTAGCTTATCCTCAAACCTCATATGTATGTAAGCTGGAAAATTCTTTAAAATTTATCACTGTTTACATCTTTTTAAAAAAATAGTTTTTATTGATTTTAGAGAAGAAGGGAGAGGGAGAGAGCAATAGAAACATCAAGGATGAAAGAGAATCATAGATCAGCTGCCTCCTGCATATCCCCCACTGGGGATCGAGCCCACAACCCAGGCATGTGCTCTTGACCAGAATCAAACCTAGGACCCTTCAGTCCCCAGGCTGATGCTCAATCCACTGAACCAAACCAGCCAGGGCACTGTTAACATCTCGATGCTTCCTTATTTATGATTGGTAAAATGTGTTCCAAAATCATCATTACCCAAGATTCAAAGAGTCCACAGACCAGCTGCGATCACCCTGAATAAAAGGTTTACCTCTTGGTTTGTTTCTTTGTTTAGTGCTACAAAAGTTAAATGCTATGATTAATGCTGGCTACAGATCTAAACTGCTGATTATAGGATTTTAGAGACTGAAATTATACCTCTCCATTTAGATATAGATATTGAACTCCAAATACAACATAGTAAGAAAGGAAGCATACAAAAATTTTTACCCTATCAGATAAAAAGCTTTTTGGAAGGTGGCCTAAGAAGAGGCTCAGAAATAGTTTTAAATCAGATCTGTAACATATTACACATGTTTTTAAGCATTATACACTGAGTGACCAGATTACCAAAAGGTGGTGGGTAGTGGGGGTGGCCAATCAATGTTTTTCTCTCACATCTTTTTTGTTAATCCTCACCTGAGGATATTTTCCTCCACTGATTTTAAGAGACAGTGGAAGGGAGGGGGAGAGATAGAAATATTCATTGGTCGCCTCCGACATGCGCCCTGACCGGGGCCTAGGAACGAGTCTGCAAGCAAAGTACCAGAATTGAACCTGTGACCCTTCAGCCCGAGGGCTGACGCTGTAATCACTGAGTGAAACTGGCTAGGGCTTTCACATCTTGTTTCTCTCTCACATCAATGTTTCTCTCTTTCTCCTTCCTGTCTCTAAAATTAGCAACCAATAAATGCATAAATAGGTAAAACAACAGATCAATGCTTATTTCTCTCTCAAATCAACCAGTAAAAATAAATAAAGAAAATTGGATCCCAACGTAATATAAACATACACACAGAATTACTAAAATATGCTAAAAATGAACATGTAATAACTTTATTTTCATTTTTAGGCATTAAACTACCCCCTTACCACCTGCCAAATGCAGATAGCTTATGGTAGGCAGTTTCCACAAATTTTTATTTTTCAATCCTCACCCCAGGGTATTTTTTTCCATTGATTTTTTTTAAAGAGACAGTAGAGGGAGGGGGGAGGGGTGGAGAGAGAGAGAGAAACAAACATCCATGAGACATGTGCCCTGAGCACCCTGCAGCTGAGATATGTGCCCTTGACTGGGAATCCAACCCAAGATCCTGCAGCCTAAGGGCCAACTCTAACTACCGAGCACACCCAGCCAGGGCAATTTCCACAAAATTTGAAGAGTAGTGACCTGATGCCTTATTTCTTTCAAATTATCTTATAGTTTGCAGAGATTCAAACTGTTTAAATGCCTTATGGAGTGCTTCACATAATACAGTTGGTTATTCAATACTTACAAATTATTACCAACTTTTTTAAAGAAGGGTTAACACAGTGGTTCACAGTGGGTGATTTTTACTCCCCACTAGACATTTGACAATGTCTAAGAGAGATTATGGTGTCAAAAGCTGAGGAGGGGGTATGCTACTGGCATCTAGGGGGTTGAGGGCCCAGAGATGCTGCTAAACATCCAATAATGCACAGGGCCAGCCACGAAAACAAAGCAAATGTCATTAGTGCCAAAGTTCAGAAACTTTTGGTTCATCTAATATGGTTCAGACTTGGAAACTTGTGTTAATGCCGTAGGTACAGTGGCAGGTTCTGAGAATACAAAGCATAAAATAAGAGCATGGGTTTCGAAATCCCAGAGACTTGGGTTCCAATCTTGGCTCCATCATTTACTAAAATAATGCAATCTGCCCTAGCCAGTTTAGCTCAATGGAGAGCATCAGCCAGCCTGCGGACTGAAAGGTCCCAGGTTCAATTCCCGTCAAGGGCATGTGCCCGGGTTGTGGGCTCAATCCCCAGTAGAGGGCGTGCAGGAGGCAGCCAATCAATGATTCTCTCTCATCATTGATGTTTCTATTTCTCTTTTCCTCTCCTTTCATTTATGAAATCAATTAAAAATATATATTTTAAAATGTTACCAAATAAAAAATAAAATAATAATACAATCTTGGACAAACTACCCAACCTTTTTGTTTCAAAACAGAGTTAATTCCACTTCTCTCAGTTACTGTGAGGGTCATTTGAAACAATATATGTAAAGTGGCTGGCACAGTACACACCGACTAACAGAAAATGAAGGGAGAAACTGCCACAACCTAGAAGAGCCTAATGAGACAGGGACTCAGAGTAATGTAGGACCTTAGGCTGGTTCCGGGATAGAAAAAAAGACAGGCAAAAACTGAGGAAATCTAAGGGTGGGCTTAGTGAATAATAATGTATCAATACTGGTTCACTGATTGTGACAAATATACTAATATCAGATGTAAATAATAAGGGAAACTGAGTGAAGGACATATGGGAACTTTTTTTGTAAATCCAAGTCTATTCTAAAATTTTAAATATTTATTCAAAAGTAGAAAGACATCTAAAAGTCCTCTACGTAAAATATTTTCTCACACACACACAAAGTAAAAAGAAAAATGACAGTACCTTTCTTCCTCTTCCTTTCTCTAAGCTAATAGGACACAGTCTCTTGCTCTTTACCTATTCATACCACCTGGGCGATGATGTCAAGCTCTGAACAGAAGTCAGTTAAATAAAGGCCAGTAGCAGATGTGAGGACAAGATGTGAAATATGCCAGAGGATTTAACTCTTCATCAGAAAATATAAGAATTCTAAATCATTTAAGATTTAAGAGAATTTTATTTAAGGATTATTTTTTTCAAAAGATGTTTTAAAACATTACTTACAGAATTGTCAAGACCAAGAAAAGGACTATATGTATTAGATACTAACCAAATCCTGACAATAGGTAAAGGTAGAGAGCTGTATTCTGATTGTTAGAGCTGGGCAGCTGTGACTGAGTGGGGGAAATTCCTGTACACTGATTGCCAGTATTGCAACACTTTTACTGCATATTGGTTTGGGAGTCCAGAGTTTGTTTTCCTCTTACATGTCATTAGAATTGTCATGCAGAAGACTGAGATTGCCTCTGAAAAGAAGGCTGCAGGCAGGTAAAGTATGTAAAATAAATCTCTACTAACAAGGACAATTTAAACATATGTTAAGAGAACTATCAACAGAAGTGGGCATTGGCCACTGCTTTAATTCATACGGATTAATGAGATCGCATATGGGAAGTACTTTGAGCTCCCTGGAAAAGTGATAGCAGGTGAATTCAAAGAATTAAGTTACAGTCTGAAGGGATAGCAGGATAACACACCACTTTCTTGTTTGTCTACATTGAAAGACAAGTATCTTTAAGTACTTACTGAAAGTTAACATACAGACTTTTCTACAAAAATCAGGTCCCTAGACGTACAGCCCCTTTAAGGTATGGCAGAGTTATTAATCGGTAGAGAAACAAACGTGCAAAGCTGCTTGCCAGAGCACACAGAAAGGGAATGGCAAGGAACCAGGAACGGAGGCTCCTGTTACTGTGCTTACTGGGACTGGGACAAGGCAACTAAAGGGTGGAAGAGGTAGGTTGCTAACAAAGGCTAACAGGTAGGCTGTGACTGTAGCAAGCCAAACAAATGAGAAAAGGCAGTGGGCGCTTTTCTGCCCATTGCACCTAGTGTGCAGAGAACAGTAGTCTTGTCCTTGGGTTCAGATCCACTAAGCACAACTTCAGCTTTTCTTTCTGAAAGTCCTCTACTTAATTTTGAACACATATTCCCTTACACCATCTAAGAATCTGTTCACAAATGCCCCAAGCTTAGAATTGGTATTTCAGTTGTTGGGAGAAAATAGGATGCCATATTTTTAATTACGTAAAATTTGGGAATTTCTTTCAGAAAGTGAGCCTAAAGAGTTCTCATGGCTATTTCGAGTATCATTTGATTTTAAATTCTCAAACGATGCAAATTATTTTCCTTCTCTTCACAATGTGAAACAAAAAAAAAAAATTCTAAATGTAGACATCATGTGCTTTTATTGAATCCTTTAAGTTGGACTGGAATAGGTCAATATTATGATTGTTCTTAGAAAAGTACAGAAGGAAAGCAGTTCTTAATCACAATTTGTCATTAACTTTTGAAGATCAAAAGGAACATTACTAATTATAAGTCAAACATAAGACTGGGGCCATTTGACCTAAGTCAATTCACTGACCACTGTCACCTGGTCAGCATTTTACACATGAAAAGCTTTTTGTCAGATAGGAACCAGTTACCCTCACACCCCACACTGCAGCTGCAGAGATGGGGGAAAGTTGCACCTCATCTGAAAGGGGGGAAAAAGCCAAGTGTTATCTGGGTATCTTAACTATATTTACTGAGTTATAGATATGCTAGAATTGGACTTCTGTAACTGATCATCCGATTCCATTTATTTGGACATTTAAAGAAACCAAGATATTAAGCAAAGTGCCCCAAAGATATGATTAAACTGGTGACAGAATTCACCAGCGTCTTTCCTAATGTCATGCAACCATTAAAAAAAAAGTCAAAAACCTGTATTCATTGAAATATTCCTTATCCAGAAAGTATATCCCGCGCGAGAACAGTAGCCTCAGCATACCTGCCCGCCCGGTGACCCTTCCCTTCCCCCTCCCCGGATAGGGTCCTCAGCACCAACCGGGAGGCCTCTGCGCCGGGCTGGGGAGAGCGGGGAGGTTCAGTGCCGCTGCCTTCTCCCGCACCGTGGCCATGGCCGTAGCTGCCGGGACACCTCGTCCTTGCTCCGCTGCGCCGTGAAAGTGGGAGCCCGCTGCTGCCAGTTAACTGGTCCGCGGCGGGGCGGGGCTCCCACCAGGCCCCGCCCCCAACGGAGGAGTGGCCCGCCCCCCGCGCGCCGCACCGCCGGTCACGTGCCTGTCGGGGCCGCGAGTAACCCGGCGTCCTGCGCACGAGAAAAAGGTGCGGGCTCCGACCTCAAGGAGAACGCGGCCATTACCCACGCGAGCGATGGCCCGGTGGACAGTCTCTCCGTGCGTCCGGCCCTGAGGGTGCACGCCGGCCCCACGCGGCCCGCATCCACAGCCGCTAGGCACCGACCAGGCGCAGGCGAGGGACGGTGCCCGGGAAGCTCTGCCCAGCCGGGTGCCAACCACATTCCCTCGTAGATGAGCTCCGAGACCCTTGGCTGTGCCTCGGCGCCTCACCTGTGACGCGGCGGTAGTAGAACCCGCTTCCCGGCATTTTTTATGAAGATTACACGAACGAATTAATGTTCTACATTTTAGTAGTTGGGTCTGGAACATAAGTGCTTATTAAAATTATGTCATGGTAATAAGAGCATCTAGTTTTTCACACATTCTCTCCATGTAAAGAACAAACAAATCTTTATCGGGCCCAGGAAAGCAACGTGTAGAGGTCACAAAAGGAGGGCATCTGGTTGGCCTTCGGGCTGGCGGCCAAGGCTATGGGTGCTGCCTCCAAAGTAACTATGGGTCAGATGGGTGGGGACAGAGTTGGCTTGGAAAGGGAGTTGAAGGCGCGGAAAGCGGGGAGGGAGGACTGTAAGGGCAAGTTGAAACCAGGGAATCGAGGGGTCCATTGTTGGGGTACCTCTGAAAGGATGACTGATCCAAGAGAACAATAATGCAACCAACTGCCAGATATTTTTTAAATGTGGCTATTTTGCAATTACTTTAAACCTTTTGTACATACAATAAATGTCTTCTTGGAAAGAGGAAGCAGGTTATAAATTAGAATGGTATTTGAGTGGGAGTCCATTACTTAGCTTATTGGAAGAAGCTCTACATGTTATTTCATCAAATACATACTAAGCAGCTGTGACCCTAGGGGCCTGAGTTTGGTGGGCAGCTGCTCTTCCTGAGATTTATTTAATAGATTGCTAATGGTTTAGCCCTTTTTTTAATGTGCTCTCTCTCCCCCTGGTGGTTATAAAGCCTGGCCTTGCTTCCCTTAAAGGGATTTCCTTTGTAATTTCTCTGTTGGTTACTGTTCAGAGATAAGGTACAATTTAGCATCTGTTTCCAGCTCGCAGTAGGCCTATTGTTACCTTTGGTCTGTCCCAGGTTACATAACTGCATGAACACACAAGTCCATCCTCACTATTTGGGAGCAAAAAAGCTCTTTCTATTTCTGAAAACAAATCTTGACAAACACCAATATTGAGTCTTTGGATAAGATTGGTTACCTCAGTGACCATTTTGATAATTTACATAATCTAGCAAAGAATTTTTACCAGCTTGTGCTGTATTTGTCTTTCTCACCTGAAATGCTCTCTTTCCTCTTCTCTACCTAACCACATTCTATGTACCCAGAGGCCTAACTCAAATCCCACCTTCTTTACTGGACATATATTTCCAGATTACCTTGATATATTTATTCCCTGACCATGGATGGCATTTATCAAGTACCTTACTATTTGTATAGATAGATGCTACCTAATTTCAGCATACACATCTTGATTAACAAGATTGGAGAATGGTCCAGGGCAAGAAGAAAATTTAAACTTTCAGATTTCTCTCAGTATCTGTAGTGTTGAGTACAGAATAGATGTCTTGATTGTCCCTATCAAAATACAGAGTTTTTGAAAATATTAAGCTTTATACTTTTTAAAGTTGAATGATTAGGAACCTCTGTTAAGAGGAACTCATAAAAAATTTCTCTCATCTCTAGCAAGTATCACAACCAGAGAGTTTATGACGGGAAAGAAAATTTCTCTCATTCCTTTCTGATCAATCAGTGTATTACTACAGCCTGCAGCCCTTTTTCTTTCTGTACTATAAAACAGTAGCATGTATCCAGGTGGTAATTTTCCCACTTAGAGTGCTTTAAAATTACATTTATTGGTTGTCTCAAATAAGTATGGCAAGACAATATTATGTTTAGTATAAACTTCACTTAATCTAAATTTCTCTAAGCCAGCCCTAGCTGGTTTGACTAAGTGGATACAGCATTGGCCTGTGGACTGAAGGGTCCTGGGTTTGATTCTGGTCAAGGGCACATTCCCAGGTTGTGGGCTTGATCCCCAGTAGAGGGCATGCAGGAGGCAGCCGATCAATGATTCTCTCTCATCATTGATGTTTCTAACTCTTTCTCTCCCTCCCTCCCTTTCTAAAATCAATAAAAATGTTTTTAAAAATAAATAAATAAGCCAGTCAAAAGGTAGAAAACAGAACAGAAAGTTCATGTTTCACTACTCTGTTCTGGTACAATTCTAAATTTAAGTTATAGCCTGGCTGGTGTGTTTCAGTGGTTGAATATTGATTGACCCATACACCAAGAGGTCTCCAGTACAATTCTTGATCAAGGCACATGCCCAAGTTGCCGGCTCATTTCCCAGAACAGGGTGTGGAGGAGGCAGCCCATGCACATTTCTTTCCCTGTCTCTAAAATCAGTAAAGACATTTAAAAAATATTATAAGCAAACAAAACAACCAACCAACACCTCTGGTTTTCTCTAGCAATGTAAACTAATGATGAGTAAAAATCTTTTGGAGTTTTTTAAATTTTTATTAAAGTGGTAATATGCCATCTTTCATTAAAACATTGAAAATATAATTTTTAAATTTACACTTCGAATTTTGGCAAATCACATTTCAGGTTTATATCTTAACCAAGTTTATCCTACCAAAATTTGTAGTAGACTGTTTGTGTTTAGGAAATTTATCCCATACTCATTCTCATTTTTTGATGGGGCCAAGTGCTGGGGGAAAATGAAAATGAGGATACTAAAAAGAGAAGGAAATTGAAACTTCTTTTCTGGAAAGGATCTGATACATAATTGATAAATTTTGTGTAAACTGGTTAATATGTTACCTTTCCCAGGGTTCTTTCCTGGGAATTATAATCTTAATTTTTATTTATTTATTTTAATATATTTTTATTTATTTCAGAGAGGGAGAAAGAGATAGAAACATCAATGATGAGAGAGAATCATTGATCGGCTGCCTCCTGCACGCCCCCTACCGGGTATGCCCTTGACCGAAATTGAACCCAGGATCTTTCAGTCCACAGGCTGACGTTGTATACACTGAGCCAAACCAGCTAGGGCTTAATCTTAATTTTTATTTTATTTTATTATTATTTTTTAATTTTATTGATTTTTTTTTGCAGAGAGGAAGGGAGAAGGATAGAGAGTCAGAAACATCGATGAGAGAGAAACACTGATCAACTGCCTCCTGCACACCTCCCACTGGGAAGGTGCCTGCAACCAAGGCACATGCCCTTGACCAGAATCGAACCTGGGACCCTTCAGTCCACAGGCCGCTGTAAGGTGACCAGATTTAAAGCGGTACACCATTGACAGAATGGGTTGGAGTGGAAGGGGTTCTTTTTTTTTCTTCTTTTTTTCATTATTAAAATATGACAGAATAATCGGGACTTTTTTAAAACGCTGCGGGACGTGGGACAAACTGTTAAAAATCGGGACTGTCCCGCCAAAAGCGGGACATCTGGTCATCTTAAGCTAGGGCTTAATCTTAATTTTTAAATAGAGTACAACAACATTGCTCATTAAATAAATTTTGAACAATAGTACATTATATGATGAACATCTGGGAAACAAAGGAAGTCTTTTTAAAAAAGTTATTGATTTGAGAGAGAGGAAAGGAAGGAGAGAGTGAGAAAGAGAGGCATTGATTTGTTTTTCCACTTATGCATTCATTGGTTGATTCCTGTATGTGCTCTAATTGGGGATAGACTCTACCATTTTGGCATATTGTGAGGATGTTCTAACCAACTGAGCTACCTGGGCTGGGCAAGGAAGTCTTGACATGAGACAGCCTTGAGGCTGGCCTTTAAAAATGATTGGATATGCCTTAGCCAGTATGCCTCAGTGGATCAAGCATCGGCCTGTGGACTGAAAGGTCCCAGGTTTGATTCTGATCAAGGGCACTTGCCAGGGTTGTGGGCTTGACCCCCAGTAGGGGGTGTGTGGGAGGCAGCCCATCAATGATTCTCATAATTGATGTTTTTATCTCTCTCTCCCTTCTCTCTGAAATAAAAAATATATTTAAATAAATGATTGGATATTACAGGGGGGAACAGTTTATAATTTCTCCCTATTTTTAAAATTTTTGTTTATTTATTTAGGCTATTTCAATATCTTAAAAAATTAAATATACACCAGGATGAAAATATCCTCTTTTGTCCTTTAAAAAGAATATTTTTCTTAGAAGTAGTTTATGTTACTTGGTACAGATTAATGTCAATTCTAATGAGTGTGTTTTAACAGGTTTGATCCATCTTCACATAAATTAGAAGAAAAAAAATTAGATTTTCATGTCCTTATAATGGCCTTTTAGAGGCTACCAAAGACCCTGGATCTATGAGGACTTTAAATATACTCTAAAAATTACATTCTAATTTTTTAAAACTGAACATGCTTTCTACTATTATGTGCTATTTTAAATGCAACTTGCCGTCCTCCATTCCACTTTATTTCCTATTTCCGATGTGGTGTACCTGAGAATCTCCATAATTTTTTAAAATTATGATAAAATAAACAAATCATTTTTTTAAAAAAATCTGTTTTTATTCATTTTAGAGAGGAAGGGAGAAGGAGAGGTAGAAATCTCAATGATGAGAGAGAATCATTGGTCAGCTGCCTCCTACATGCTCCACACTGGAGGATGAGCCCGCAGCCCAGGCATGTGCCCTGATCAGGAATTGAACCATGACCTCCTAGTTCACAGGTCAACACTCAACCACTGAGCAAAAACAGCTGGGCATCATCATTTTTAACATGTATCACTGATAATTATAATGCAGAATTTCAGAGAACCACATTTTGATAATTATACCTCATAAAGTTTCCTTTTACCTGGCATGATTAACAAGTTCTCTTTTTTGCCTCATATATTCCAGAGTTAGAGCTAAAGAAGCCAGCAATCTGGATAAACCAATGGGTACAGACAAAAGCTTGCTCCCTCTAGTCAGCGAAGTATGAGGACTTCAAGGCAGGAGAACTTGTTTCTAATGGTGGCTCTGCCATTAACAAATTGCAACTTGGTAGACACTCTCTCCAGCTCTTCATCATCATTCAATAGCTAAGTCCACCATTATGATTCCAAGTTGGGGGAAGAGAGGAGTTGTGTCTAAAGCAGTTTACTTTTCGTTGCTTAAAATAGAAATAATTGTACACTAGAGAATATGTAAAATTAAAGAAATGCATTTTAAAAATTCTACAAGCCAAAAGTAATCACTATTAACATTTGAGGCATTTAAACGTTTTTTTAATTTAAATTCTTTATTGTTTAAAGTATTACATGAGATAAGTCTCCTTTTTTTCTCATTGACCTCTCCCCAGCTGCTCCCACTCCCTCAGCACATGTCCTCACCCCCCTACTGTCTGTGTCCATTGGTTATGCTCATATGCATGCATACAAGTCCTTTCGTTGATCTCTTACCCCCTCACCC
Organism: Murina feae; assembly: GCA_004026665.1. NCBI lineage: Eukaryota > Metazoa > Chordata > Mammalia > Chiroptera > Vespertilionidae > Murina > Murina feae. Next base: position 33,977 of record PVJC01006838.1, on the reverse strand, counting down.
GGCATCTTCCTTCATAGGTTGGACAGTCTGTACAATGCTTCTGTGTCTCTGGTTCTGTTTTTGTTCATCGGTTTATGTTGTTTATTATATTCCACAAATGAGTGAGATCATGTGATATTTATCTTTCTTTGACTGGCTTATTTCGCTTAGCATAATGCTCTCCAGTTCCATCCATGCTGTTGCAAATGGTGAAAATACCTTCCTTTTTACAGAAGCATAGTATTCCATTGTGTAAATGTACCAGTTTTCTAATCCACTCATCTACTGATGGGCAGTTAGGCTGTTTCCAAATCTTAGCTATTGTAAGTTGTGCTGCTATGAACAAAAGGGTGCATAAATCCTTTCTGATTGGTGTTTCTAGCTTCTTGGGATATATGCCTAGAAGTGGGATCAATGAGTCAAATGGGAGTTTCATTTTTAAACTTTGGAGAAAATGCCATACTTTTCTCCATAGTGGCTGCCCCAGTCTGCATTTCCACCAGCTGTCCAAGAGGGTTCCTTTTTCTCTGCATCCTCACCAGCATTAAACATTTTTTAAAAACAGTGCACATATTTTTTTTTTTAAATATATTTTATTGATTCTCCACAGAGAGGAAGGGAGAGGGATAGAGTTAGAAACATCGATGAGAGAGAAACATCAATCAGCTGCCTTTTGCACACCCGCTCCTGGGGATGTGCCTGCAACCAAGGTACATGCCCTTGACCAGAATCAAACCTGGGACCCTTGAATCCGCAGGCTGATGCTCTATCCACTGAGCCAAACCAGTTAGGGCCAGTGTACATATTTTATCTGAGATTCTACTATATGTAAAATTTTGCATTTGCATATTTTACTTAACGGTAGAACATATTACAAACCCGTCATAAGCATTTTATAGTCTACATTCTCTTATTGTGTAAATATATCATCATTCACCTAACCATTTCATTATAAAATTTATAGTATTTTTTTTCCAATTGAAATCATTAAAAAAAAACTTTATTCATGGCAACTCTTGTATTTTGGCTTTTGTCGCATTTATTATTTTTTTATTTTAATTATTTTATTTATTGACTTGAGAGACAAAGAGAGACCTCAATTTATTGTTCTACTTATTTATACATTCATTAGTTGCTTCTTGTATTTGCACTGACCACAGATTGAACCCCCAACTGAGGCATATCAGGACAACTCTCTAACCAACAGAGCTACCCAGTAAATGCATGCTACTTTTAGTTTATATTTCTTTGTGACATTAACTAAAATGTTTGATAAGGCCCTTAAAAATAAAGAGTCAGCCCTAACCGGTTTGGCTCAGTGGGTAGAGCATAGGCCTGTGGACTGAAAGGTCCCAGGTTCGATTCTGGTCAAGGGCATGTACCTTGGTTGCTGGCACATCCCCAGTGGGAGGTGTGCAGGAGGCAGCTGATCAATGTTTCTCTCTCATTGATGTTTCTCCCTCTCTATCCTTCTCCCTTCCTCTCTGTAAAAAATCAATAAAATATATTTTTTTAAAAATAAAGAGTCATTTGGAAGTTTGAAACCAGGCATTCTTCGTATGTTTTCTCCTAAGGCCTTGCAATTGTCTATAGTAGTGAGATTTTATAAATAATGGGATAAATATTAACTAAGGTGCCTATTAAAAGTAAATATTAAAAGGAAACATAAGCCCTAGCTGGTTTGGCTCAGTGGATAGAGCATCGGCCTGTAGACGGAAGAGTCCTGAGTTCCATTCTGGTCAAGGGCACATGCCTGGGTTGCGGGCTCAATCCCCAGTAGGGGGCATGCAGAAGGCAGCCGATCAATGATTCTCTCTCATCATTGATGTTTCTGTCTCTCTCCCTATCCATTACTCTTCAAATCAATAAACATATATTTAAAAATTAAAAAAAAGGAAACATAAATTAGGACTTAGATTTGGTTTGGAATTAGTTTTGCTTCTTTTATAAATCTTGTTTTCTTTGTATGTGTCACGAGGCTGTAAGTGAGTGAGTGTGTGTGTGTGTAATCATATAATGTGATTCTTCTTAATTAAATATTTATTGGGAAACTCTTCCACAATGACAGGGTAAGGACTTCCAAAAATCTGCTCCTCCGTAAAGTAGTGAAATAACTGGCAATAATTGTTTAGCTCAACTTTTTTAGAATTCTAGAAAGTAACCAAAGCCTTGCAATGACCTGAGGATTGTTTATTTGAGAAAAATGGCTGAATCTCCGAACAGTGAGATTTGTGATGTTTATTATTATTTTTTATTGATTGATTTTAGAGAGAGGAATGGAGAGAAAAAGAAAGAAATCAATTTGTTGTTCCACTTATTTATCACTCATTGATTGATTCTTGTATGTGCTCTAATCAGGGATCAAGTCCACAACCTTGGTGGAGGGGGACAGTGCTCTAACAAACGGAGCTGCCTGGCCAGGGCTGAGACTTACTAGTGTTTAAATTGCTCTGTTACACGCTGCCAGCACGGTTCAAAGATTGAGCATCAACCTATGAACCAGGAGGTCGAAGTTCGATTCTCAGGGCACATGCCCAGGTTGTGGGCTCGATCCCCAGCGTGGGGTATGCGGAAGGCAGTCAATCAATGATTCTCTCTCATCGTTGATGTTTATCTCTTTCTCCCTCTCCCTTCTTCTCTGAAATCAATAAAAAATGTGTTTTAGCCCTCACCAGTTTGGCTCAGTGGATAGAGCGTCGGCCTGCAAACTGAAGGGATCCGGGTTCGATTCCGGTCAAGGGCATGTACTTTGGTTGCGGGCACATCCCCAGTAGGAGGCGTGCAGGAGGCAGCTGATTAATGTTTCTGGCTCTCTGTCCCTCTCCCTTCCTCTCTGTAAAAAGAAAATCAATAAAATATATTTTAAAAATAAAAATAAAAAATGTGTTTTAAACATTTGCTCTATTCCCATCCCACTCTCCCTAGTTTTACAGTAGCCTCAAAAACCAAAGCAGTATCTATAAAATAGCAGCAAAGCAGCTGCAGGACAAGATTGAACAGTTTGGAGCACCTCAGAAAGTCCCATTGTCTGAGAATTATCACTATTTAACCTGCATAGCAGTTCTTTGAAAAGCTGCATTCACAGGACATATGCTTATTTGACCTGATTCAGTCTCTCAGGCCATGTAAGTTTTGTCATAGAGGCAGCATTTTTAGAATTCTTTGGGATCACATAAGAAAGATGGTCATACTCTGTCTAGGGGGATATAGAAAGCTTCTCAGTGGGTCTGTGTTAAAGTTGAGCATTAGAGGATGTTTACCACATAGAGGAGGAAGATGAGGAAGTAGAGAACTTCTAGGCAGGCAGAAGAAATATTTTAAGTAAAAGCATGAAAAAACATGTCTAAAATGACATACTCATCAATAAAAAGCTGTAGCTATGGAGTAGAGTCAATAAGGGTAGCGATGGGAGAACTTAGCGATGGGAAGAAGTTAAATGAGAAACAGAAGGTGGCTACATCATGAGGGATCTTTGGTGATCAGGAAACAAACTCTGAAGTTGAAAAGTTCAGTAAATGAATTAATAAACTCATGAGAGGAACTCAGTATGCTTTTGAACTGACAGACAAAAGAATAAACAATCTTGAAGATAGATCAAGAGATTATTCAAACTGAAGAACAGAGAGAAAAAAGAGAATGAATAGAAATAAGGAACGTTTCAGAAGAAATGTGGGACACCACTAGCACTACAACATATGTGTAATGGGAGTACCAGAAGGAGAAGATAGAAAAGAGCAGAATAAAGTATTTGAAGAAATAATGGAGAAGGAAGTTGTGTATTCTGATCTCTGGCCTCTTGATAGACCAGAGATCATTTTAAGGCAATCCATGATGGCTCTGTTCAGGGCTAGCTTTAAGTTTTTCTATGCCATAGTTGACACCTCAATGGTTATCATACACTGAATATTTTTGTCCCACCAAATTAGTTTTTGAAATCCGAACCTTCAATGTAATGGTATTTGGAGGTGGAAACTGAGAGGAAATGAGGGTTAAAAAGGTCATTAGTGTGGGGAGAGTCACTAGAGAGCTTGCTCTCATTGCCATTTGAGAACACAGCAAGAAAGAAGCCCATCTACAAGCCAGGAATCTTGATATATGAATTCTAGCCTCTAGATCTGTGAGGAAATAATGATTTTGTTGTTTAAGCCTCCTAGTCTATTACATGTTGTTATAGAGGCTAATATAGTGGTGCTCAAGTACCAGTTCCAGTGACGATTTTTCATCTTTCTCATTGAATGGCATGTTTGTTCTTAAGTAGTATGGGCATACTTAAAACAAGCAGGTTTTTGCTTTGTAGTGCTTTGTGAATGGTGCTTTAATGCATAATCTTTATATCCTATCTAATAAAACAGTAATATGCAAATGAACTCTCACTTCATCACAAAGATGGCAGCAGCCACAGAGCTGTAGCTGTAGCGAGGCAGGAAGCTTGCCAAGATTCCCAATTCCCACCTGCCCTGTTGGCCGTGAGCTCCACTCAAGGCAACAAAGTTTCAATTAAAGAAGGTAAATAAACCCGAGATACCTTCTTCCAGTTGGCAGCTGTGGCTTCTGTTCAAGGAGGGGCTGGGAACCTGGGTTGCCAGGGGCAACCTAGGCTTTGAGCAGGACCAAGGCAACAAAGTTTCAATTATAGAAGTTAAATAAATCCCAGATACCTGCTTTCAGCCTGTAGCCATGGCCAGCCTAATAATGGCCCTCAAATCCTCACCCAGCTGACCAGGCACCCCAGTATAGACTGCCACCCTGAAAGGGGCGTAGCCAGCCTTAAAATAGCCCTCAGCTCCTCACCCATGCTGGCCAAGCACCCCAGTGGGGTCCCCCACCCTGAAGGAGCTATGACCAACCTGCAAACAGCCATCAGCCCCTCACCCAGGCTGGCCAGGCACCTCAGTGGGGACCCCTACCCTGATCTGGGAGAACCTTCAGAGCAAACCAGCCTGCCCTCACCCATGCACCAGGCCTCTATTCTATATAATAAAAGGGTAATATGCAAATTGACCCTAACAGCAGAATGACTGGCAATAACTGGTCAGTATGACACATACTGACCACCAGGGGGAAGACGCTCAATGCAGCAGCCGCCCCTGGTGGTCAGTGCACTACCACAGCGGGAGCTCTGCTCAACCACAAGCCAGGCTACTGGCTGCCAGTACAGCGGTGGTGTGGGAGTCTCTCCTGCCTCCTCAGCAGTGCTAAGGATGTCCGACTGCAGCTTAGGTCTGCCCCCTGCTTGCAAATGGACATCTCCCAAGGGCTCCCAGGCTGCCAGAGGGATGTCTGACTGCCAGCTTAGGCCTGATCCCCCAGGGAACTGGCATAAACCAGCAGGTGGACATCCCCTGAAGGGTCCCAGATTATGAGAGGGAATAGGCCGGGCTGAGGGACCCCTCTCCCTGAGTGGACAAATTTTTGTGCACCGGGCCTCTAGCATATATATATATATATATATATATATATATATATATATATATATATGTTTTATTGATTTTTTGCAGAGAGGAAGAGAGAGGGATAGAGAGTTAGAAACATCGATGAGAGAGAAACACCGATCAGCTGCCTCCTGCACACCTCCTACTGGGGATGGGCGTGCAACCAAGGTACATGCCCTTGACTGGAATTGAACCTGGGACCGTTGAGTCCACAGGCCGACACTCCATCCACTGAACCAAACCGGTTAGAGCCATAATCTTTTTGATAGTGGATTGTTTGCAAACGCCTATGATAAAGTTAATGCATTTGCATTAGCATTGGTTGTGAGAAGCCCTAACATCCTGACTTCGACTTAAGTCAAATAACAATATCTTATAATAAACTTGATGGAGGATTGGCATTTAAAAGACTTTATACTGATTGGCCCATTTACAGGTTTTAAGTCATTGATAGAGTGTATGTAAACAAAGCTAATTTTAAAAATTCATTCTGAAGCTGGGTTCTTTCTGTTAGGCTGTTGCTAGTGTTTTGAATTCTCTGGCTTCACTGCTTAAAGACACCTGCTCTCTGATAACAGCCCATTCGCTTCCATAGAGTAAATGGAAATTAAATATGCCAAGAGACTCTGGTCTGTGGAGATGCAGTGAGAACTAAGAGAGTGATATGCAAAAGATGGGTAGTATAAGAGAGATTTTCTTTTAAAGACAGAGACAGTTCCTAGCTGGTTTGGCTCAGTATAGAGCATCAGCTCACAGACTGAAGGGTCTCTGGTTCCATTCTGGTCAAGGGCATATACCTCATTTGCAGGCTCGATCCCCAGCTCTGGTTGGGGCGTGTGCAGGAGGCAACTAATCAATGTGTCTCTCTCACATCAATGTTTCTCTCTCTATCTTTCCCCTTCCCTTCCACTCTCTCTCTCTCTAAAAAAATAAATAAATAAACAATAATAATAAGAAGAAATCAATGGAAAAAATATCCTCAGGTGAGGATTAACAGAAAAGAAAAAAATTTAAAAAGAGATAGTTAGCCATTTTGAACTACTGAGGCCACCTTGAAAACATCAAACTGATTCCAAATAAACTCTCATTTATATATTCACCCATCTATCCAATACATTCCTATTAAGTGCCTATTGTGTAAAAGACATGCTATTGGAGATAGAGGACTAATTGAATACAGACCTAAGTATCCATAATTAACTGTTGATATCAGACATGTTTCTAATTAATCTTATACTAGTGTCACAAGATGAACTAAATACTGATGGGTTTGTATGTGTGTAAAATTAACTGCTTGATGATTTTGTGCATCTTGCAAGTTAGTAAAAGATAGTAAAATAATGTGGTAAGGCCTTTCCATTCTTACTCTTTTGCTGTACCTCTTTTGATGCCGCCAAACTGAACCACTTTGCATTTCTCCTAACATTCCAGTCTACCAAGAACATTAATAGCTGAAGACCTGCCTAATTTTGAGGAAGAGAATAACATCCAGACTAATATCACATACCGAGAGTAGAACTAGTTTCCTGAATACAAACTATCATGTGGTCTTTCTTAACCAGTTGTTTAAAAGTCCTTCCAACCTGAGGATTGGTTTCATCATTATTGCTTCTGTGAAACCTTTCCTGACTGCCCCAAGTAAGTGAACTCTTTTTTTAAAAATATTTTTTACTGATTTTTTACAGAAAGGAAGGGAGAGAGAAAGTCAGAAACATCGATTAGTCGCCTCCTGCATACCTCCCACTGAGGATGTGCCCACAACCAAGGTACATGCCCTTGACTGGAATTGAACCTGGGACCTTTCAGTCTGCAGACCGATGCTCTATCCACTGAGCCAAACCGGTTAGGGCAGCAAGTAAATGAATTTTTACCCCCAAGAATGTTGCTCACAGTGAATGCATCTACCAGAAACTTTCATTTACTTTTACCAGGACTTTTTCTCCTAATTATTCTATCTGAAGAATCTGAAAACCCAAAAGACAGGAATGTGAAATCCTGGTCCCTGGGCCCTCTCTTCATGAGGACAAAATTTAAGATACAATGGCTACTACATTTCACTTTTTCATAAAATGCCAGCATTCTTGTATTATATAAATGCCTGGTATTGACATTTTCTCCTGATGTTGCAATTATTATTGCACACTAAGGTCATTAATGCTCTTATTGCAAAATCCCAGTGAATACTTAACTGTTTTTACCATATTAATGCTCCCTGTAACTTTCCATTAATATATTCAGTTATTTAATGAAATCAGATTCTGCACTGGGAATGGAATAGTCACTATTGAATAGTGAGCAAAACATCATCAGGGGCTGCTAGGACCCAGCACAAGAGAGAACAACAGCCCTAACCATTTTGGCTCAGCGAATAGAGCATCGGCTTGTGGACTGAAGGTTTGCAGGTTTGATTCCGGTCAAAGGCGTGTACCTTGATTGTGGGCACATCCCCAGTAGGGGGTGTACAGGAGGCAGCTGATTGATATTTCTCTCTCATCAATGTTTCTAACTCTCTATTCCTCACTCTTCCTCTCTGTAAAAAATCAATGAAATATTTTTTTTTTTTTAAAAGAGAGAACAATAATCAAGCAACCACACAAAGTGTGGTGAATGCTCATCTAATCTAGTCCAGAGGGTTAAAATCTAATCTGGCTAACGGAGGTGATGTTAAAGTGAAATCTGAAGAATTAAGAGATGGAGGAAGAATAGTTCAGCTGAGGGAACAGGAAGGACTGGCGGCAAGAAAAAACATGCACATTTAAGGAACTTAAACTTTATTAAGACTGGGCCACATAGAGGAAGGGCAGTTAAGGAGGACAGTGCTTAAGGGCTTTGTAAACTGTGATAGAGTTTGGGTTAAAGGCAATGAAAAAATGCCATGGAAAGGTTGTGAAGGAGGGAAGGACAGGAAAAAAGTAATTTTGGCTACAACTTAAGAAAAACATTTCTATTACGCCCGTTATTTCCTATTCTATTTTCTAACTGATTTTCACTGTTGCCTTATTCTAAGTACTTTAAGGAGCTAAATTAAAAGAACACTTAAATTTAGTTCTGGTATAAACAAGTAAACTATCCATGTATCACAGGTAAATTATATGTAAAACTTGTTATTTTTGCAAAGTAACTTCTTGACTCCTGATTAACATCACAAAATAGATAAGGTTTAACAATAGACTAACAGGTAATTGTATCTTCCTTTTATTTGAAACCATTCAGTTCTAAATTATTCATTTTAACTGAAGAATAGATCTGTACATAAGCTAAAATGATCAATAATCTAGTTTCTATTCCACTTTGGAATGTCCTTGTTAATTTTCATTTAAATATGGTATCTCTAAAATTTAGGAATTTATTTAAAGCCATGCTACAGAAAAGGGCAAATCCATAAATACATAATCTTGCAATTTATCCCCAAATTGGGAACTGAAAGTGTGTGTTAGGCTGATGTCAAAGACCTAGTAGAGAATGGTTTGTAATTTTTTTTGCAAGTTCATTTTATATTATTGGACTTTAAGAACAAAAATTATGAGTAGTTTTATTATTTTTCTGCTAATAAAAACATTTCCACATGGACAACGAAGAATAGCAGTATTCCCTTTCAAATCTTCCCTGAGAGAGTCAGGTTAGATAACTGAGTTTCATTGAGATACAAAAATTTTTCAAAATATTTTATTGATTTGAGTGAGGAAAGGGAAGGGATAGAAACATCAATGATGAGAACCATTGATTGGCTGCCTTCTGTATGCTTCCTATTGGGGAATCAAGCCCTCAACTTGGGCATGTGCCCCGACAGGGAATCGAACCTGGACCTCCTGGTTCATGGGTCAATGCTTGACTACTGATCCACACCAGCCTGGCTACAAAGTGTTTTTTAAAATACTAATAAAAATAATATAAGCCCAGCTGGTTTGGCTCAGTGGATAGAACTTCAGCCTGTGAACTGAAGGGTCCCAAGTTCGATTCTGGTCAGGGGCACATGCCCAGGTTGAGGGCTTGATCCCCAGTAGGGGTTGTGCAGGAGGAAGCCAATCAGTGATATTTCTCTCTCTCTCCCTTTCCCTTCCTCTCTGAAATCAATAAAAATATTTTTTTAAAAAAAAGAACTACAGGGTATTAACAAAGCAGTATAGTATTAATTTCTGTCATTTAGTTTTCCATGTGAATATATAGTTTTGAGTAGTGGCTGTATTCTAAAATATTTTGTGGAAAATACTAAAATGAACAGCAATGTCAGCAACCAAATGGAGATATGTTACAAAAATTTAAAATACTTTTTGATAGAGATCATTGATTAAAGTTTTAGTTTTGAACTGTATAAAATAAGGAATAAGTTCTTATATAACCAAAACTAAAACATAGCAAAAATGCTGACAATATTTTTGTTTGAAATATTTAGTATTTTAAAATATTATTTGAAGGTTAAGGCAGAATCTTATTCTGAAAATTAAAGGATCAGTCAGGACACATTTCTTTTTTACCTTTAATATAGATAATAAAAATATCTTGAGAGTAGCAGTTACTTCTAGCTTTGCTTTATTTTCAAATAAAAAATTAGGTGAATTAGTGGATTCATACACCTTTATAGGTAGAAAAGGACTAAAAGAGTTCTACCCAACACAAACTCAGTTATTTTCTGACTAGAGGCCCAGTGCATGAAATTCGTGCATGGGTAGGGTCCTTAGGCCTAGCCAGCAATCAGGGCTGATATGTGGGGCGACTGGCTGGGCGATTGGGGGACCCCCCCCTTACACCCACCTTGGCTGGCTTGGGGCCTGCAGGCTGAGGGCAGCTCCTGTGTTGAGTGCTCCTGGTGGTCAGTGCATGTCATAGCAACCAGTCATTCTGCTGTTTGGTTGATTTGAGTATTACCCTTTTATTATATAGGATATTGTCAGCTGAGGTAGTATATAATTAATCAAAATTGACTTAATTTTAGAAAATCATGGGTGGATCATATATCACGTATACCTAATATGTTTAAGACTCTACATGTCGTGTGTTGTATGAGAAATCTGTAACATGATTATGCTTTTGTAAAATACAATACCTGTTTTCAAATATAAAAAAATAGACCAAACCCCAAACATTCTGATTTTGTTGTTTAAAAAATTGCTTTCATTTTAATGATCTGAGTTAGTAACAAACAAATATACAAAATTATCTTTCACATTTCCATACATTGTATTATGGACCACTTAAAACTCTGGGTTGCAAATACAGGTTTCTTTGTATCCTTAACTTCAATTATTGCCACTTATAAATAAAGGTGATTTACAAAAACATGCATTTGAGAACACAGATGCTAAAAGTTGCACATGGAAGTTAATGTACAACCAGTAGCGTACATTATTCATTTGTGCAGCTTATGTGTCGAATGCAACTGACGCAGAAGCAGTTATCCTGGGATTTTTCACTCTAATTAAAAAGCATTTTTGAGCAACAGATGAAAGTACAGTTTAAAACAAAAACTGTATTCTACAAATACAATGAAATTCACTTGTATAGCTAAAGAAACTTTTGGGACCCAAAGCTGATTCAATAACCCTGCTGCTACACTGGTTTTATGGGTATATCGCCAAAGTCATAGGTTAGAAAATAGCTGAAAATAAATATGTGTAGTAAAAGGAAAGTGAGACTAAAAAACGTGAGGAAAACTTGGAAAATAGTAGCCATCTATAATTTTCATTTTTAAATTTCAGAAACTTGAAGGTAATAACATTTTCTAAGCCATTTAAAATTTTAAAATTTTAAGATTGTTCCACCATACTATTTTCTAGGCCACTTCCCCAACCACTAATCTGCACTATAAACAAACACAAACATATGATTTTTTTATATTAAATTGTTTCCAGATACCTGTAGGTAAAAAAATCTAATCTTTCTTAAACATGTTTTCCTAGGTTGTGGCAACATGTGCTTTATCCCTCTTTCACTCAATCTACAACCTGAAGTTATTTCTATATTACAAATTTTAAACTCCCTGGCAAGGTATGTGAATGTTACCCAGCTAGATATTTATTCGGTTTCTTAAAGGACTTATATATGGTTGTCATAATTGTCCCATTTTCCCTTAAAGTACAAGTTTGAGGTAATCTCATGTAATATATTATTACATGAGGAAATAATGGTACAAAACAATGGGATCTCTTCCAGGCAGTATTATAGACTTGGCCTCTGATATTATTGAAAACACTTGTTTTATTAAAATGAATGCAACTGCAAATAGTTTGAGGACAACTGCAGTTGAAAAGAAAATGGGTAGTTTTCTATAGGAAACATCTGTTTTCCATGGACCTTATGAAGCAAATGTGGCTAGTGATTTCAAACATGTACTTCAAGTTACCTAAATGCAACACAGCTTCTACAACAATATAAATCATCAGTGACTCAGGCAAGAAAGCTGGGGGAGTAAAGATGGATACTTATACACTACATTAGCAGATGTAGTTACCTACTCTGTACTTTGAAATGAAAGAAACCAATTCTGTCCAGAGTCAGTACCAGAAAGCTGCTTCCTTCTCTTCTATGTAACAAAATTAATTTTATGATGCTTTCACTTGCTGATAGTTTATTTGAACTATCAAAATGAATCTAGGTTATTTTTGTTTTCAAAATAAGCTGCCTAATCAGGTGTTGTTTTAATAAAACTTTCAGAAATAAAACATTTAACCCTAGAGAGAAATTTTGATACTGAGTATCTTGTCTAATGGCAGTTACAAAGATTATTGGATTAAGGATTATTGCCTTTAAAAAGATAACCATCAGAAATAAATATGTAAGGTTAACTCAAATACTCATTTTTCACTCAATACTACGTTTTATTCCCAAATCAAGTCACATGTTAACCTTCAATTCTTTGCCAGTTTACTTAGGTTTTTAATTATGTTAGCCTGTTAACTCAAAATGAAGACAATAGCAATAGTTACATAAACATGTCTTATTTGGGCATTGAGCAGTAACACTGCTTTCTTGATAGAACTTAAGGCACTAAATGGTAGTAAAATAAACAAAAGTATGATAATTAACAACTTCTTTAAAATCCTAAAAAAGGAGATCATTTAGAAGGATATTATTAAACCTTTTTCTCAAACAAATAAGGCATCCTGTTGGCAAACACAAAAAACACAAGGTCATGTTGGACCTAATACATTCACTGTCTCTCAGCTGAAGTACTTGACAAATTGACTAGCTACGCCAGCATGTACAAAGGTTGGAAAGGCACCAAGGAGAGCTCTACCACTTCCAGTTCTGAGAGGCAGGTAGGCTGTGTTTAACACTGCATGCATGTAGTCTAATTATACATTTTATTCTTTAAAATGTATTATGTGGTTAGATTTTTGTTTCAACAAATCAGTTAATCAAATGCTTGTTTAGTAAGAAATTTATTTTCATGAATCAGAAAATTACAGCAGTGTCTAACACAACCCCATTATAAAGCTAAACTAATTCTAGTACTGAATGCATATTCTGGATAACACTGAAGCAAATCTGTATAAACAAAAAAAGTTACCTCAAGATAAAATTCACAATTGAAATACAACATATAACTAAATAAGATTTACTGAAAATGAAAAGTGTAGTACAGATACATCAAACAATTATAATCAAAACATTTTCCTTGTGAAAAATACAACTATTAGTGAAATAAAATGTACAATTGACATTTTTTCCAAAGGGGGGGGGAAACAGTATAAAGGAAAATACTTTTCTTCGAGATAAGGAAGATAGTATGTCATTGCTGTTTTTTTTAAATCACAATATAATTTGACACAAAAAGCAGTCATAGAATTGCACCAATTCCACATCCAGTTTCCTGAACATGGTAAGAGTAAAAGGAGTTTGTAAAGCAGAATGCAGTTTCTGAATTTTGTATTTTAAATTGATGATATTCTCATACAGAATGTAGTAGCACACCAGATCTGTTTACAAATGTACAATATTTTCTGTTTTGTGGCCACACATGAAGACAAACATATGATTTTTGCCACCTTTCTTTCATTCTGGTGTTTAGTCAGAGTCAGGAAAAAATAATCAAGCTACTTAAGTGTTACCTAACAATAAAGAAAAATTATATTTAGTGCATGCTTCATCATTTGTCAAAAAACATTTCTGAAAATAAAACTCAGTTACCAAACGGTTTACAAAATAGAAAAATCATTCATTAGGATAAAAATGTGGTGGGATGTAGGTCCATTTTCGAAGGACTGACTTCCTTGGCAGCACCACTGCCCTTCAGCAGAGGTCAGGATGCAAGCAAGTCCTATGGACAGAGCAGGTGTGCCTGCAGGAGATCACTACTCAACATCTGATTATCCAAAGCTCTAGACCCACTCTGATCACTCCCTCCACCATTTCATTAGTGCTACAAAACAGATGAAAATTTTCTGGAAATGTTAGGAGCATTTCTGCTGTACATGATTTAGAAGTTCTCCAAATTTTTCAAATAGGTCTTCTACCCATTTTACATTTTTCATACAAAGTTGAACAATTTCTTCTTGTCCTAAATCTTCATTTTTCTTCTGCACAGAAGAGATCTAAAATAAAGAGAACTGCCACATTAGCATCACTTTAGAAGCTCTTTATAAAGACTATTTCTATATCCTGAAAAGAGGATTTATTAATTCACCTGTAACTACTGATCTTTTTTTTTAAAACCCATCCATGGAGAATAATTATTTCATATACATTTGAATGAAGTCTAATCCTATCATTTTTGGCTCCGTGGGAGCAAGGAAGAAGGCCAGGAAAAGTGGTTCCAACTCTTTAAATTCCTTTCAGTTGTGTTAAAAGCAGAATGACAAAATTTGAGGTCACTTTTTCCTTTAAGATACTGTAAAAACAGTCAACATATTTTGCATGACCACCTTTACTTTCTCCTTTGCTAAGGAGGTTAGATTTAGAACATCTTTAGAAACCAGACCATTATGAAATACATTACATGCAACTGTGAGTAAACTTAACCCCTTTTAATTAAAAACACAGCAAAACACCTGATAGGACTGTCTACATTTAAACCCTGAAGGAATTAATCCTTATATCCCATCCACAAAGTGGTACTTTAGTCATATATAATTTCTAAGCAACTTAAATTATGATACTTAAAAGCTACAATTAAATGTTAACTATCATTTCATGCCAAGGAACAAAACCCTATTTTTCTATAATTGAAAAGGATAGGGCAATTCTATTGATAAGGAAAACAGTGAGATATCATATGTGACTGAAGTATATTAAAACAGGATCATTATACATTATGAGAAGAAAATATAATAAAGTACCATTTATTATGACAATGTAAATCAAGCACCCACACCCTAAAGCTTTACCACTTATAGCTCCTTTGAGAGGCAGTGAGCCTCAGATTAATCTGAGCACAACACAACAGAGAGGCTAGGAGCAATCTTCTAGTCATTATTTGTAGGAGAATACAGGGACAAACATTTTTAAGCAATTCTCTTTGACACATTAAAAATACTGCAGCTACAGTCTCCTTAAAGAATGGAAAAACATACATTTTGTTTTTAAATAAATGACAAAATAATTACCTCATCTTTACATATCAGATAAACATGATATTTATAATGATGTAGTGAATGATACAAAGAGTATAGCTGAATTTTCTCTGGATCAACAGCAAACTCCTGTAACAAGAAAACAGTTTAGAGATATATTTATTTCATGGACACCTGAGCTAAGAACACTTTAATATATATATATATATATATATATATATATATATATATATATATATATATATATATACATTTAAAAATATATATATTTTATTGATTTTTTTACAGAGAGGAAGGGCGAGAGATAGAAACATCAGTGAGAGAGAAACATCAATCAACTGCCCCCTGCACAACTCCCACCAGGAATGTGCCCGCAACCAAAGGTACATGCCCTTGACCAGAATCGAACCTGGGACCTTTCAGTCCGCAGGCCGACACTCTATCCACTGAGCCAAACCGGTTAGGGCTTAAATATATTTTATTGATGTTTTACAGAGAGGAAGGGAAAGGGATAGAGAGTTAGAAACATCGATGAGAGAGAAGCATCAATCAGCTGCCTCCTGCACACCTCCCACTGGGGATTTGCCTGCAACCAAGGTACATGCCCTTGACCAGAATCGAACCTGGGACCTTTCAGTCCACAGGCTGACGCTCTATCCACGGAGCCAAACCAGTTAGGGCTAAGAACACTTTCACAAAAATACTAGGCTAAAAGTTTCAAAGGAAATATTAACTTTGAAATATTTGTATGGCTTGTATGGCTAGATATTAGCTCATATTAATAAGCTGTTATTAATAAGAGGCTTATTCAAAATAATTTAAATTGTATTTTTAAACCTTCACTTTTTTTCCTGAACATAAATATACACTATTTCAAAATACTTAACCATTATAGGAAAGTTTAAACAGTGATGATACGATTTATAAAGTAAAAGAATCTTATATTTTCTTGGCTCAGAGATAAATAAGGTTAACAAAATGTTATATATTTCCCATGTTTTCCTCCATGTATAGCATACACTGAGTGGCTAGATTATTATGATCACCTGACGTTTGTAGGCAAATTAGCTATAATTTTGCCCTGAAGTTGCTAGAGGGCAAGACCATTATAAACGTCTGAATAGCACAACATACCTAAGTATCATTACTGGTAAGTTCATCCTATCATGCTGATGGTGTATCCCAATGGAGATGGCTTTTTCCAAGACAATGCACCATGCAACGGTGCTCGTATTGTACAGGAGTGATTTCAAGAACATGAGGGAGACTTTACCTTGCTTAGGTGGCCGCCACAATCACCAGATCTCAATCCAGTTGAGCATTTGGGGATGAAGTTAAAAGAGCCATCAGGTAGCTGGTTCCACAACCATCAAATCTCACAGACTGGACAGGGCTAGTCATCAGGCATGGTGTCAGATTCCTTGGATCACCTTTCAACATCTCGTGGAGGCAATGCCAAGAAGATTCGCCACAGTATTGAAGGCAAAAATTGGCCCAACGAAGTACTGATGGGGTGGTCATAATAATCTGGCCACTCAGTGTATTTCTATAACTTCTTTTTTAGCCTAACTAAAACATGGATATCTATTTATTACATACACCACCCTCAATATAAATTAAACTAGGGGCCCAGTGCACAAAAATTTGTGCACTGTGGGGGGTGGGGGAGTGGTACCTCAGCCCGGCCTGTGCCCTCTCCCAGTCTGGGACCCCTCTGGGGATGTCCACCTGCTGGTGTGCCTGGCCAGCCTGGGTGAGGGGCCAATGTCTGTTTGCAAGCTGGCCAAGCTCCCCAGTGGAGACCCTCACCCCAGGGGGTGTAGCAAGCCTGAGTGAGGGGCTGAGGGCAGTTTTCAGGCCGGCCACAGCTCCCACTGACCCTATGGGCCACCCGCCTGGGAAGCCGAGGCTGCCGTGGCGCTGGCCGCCCCACGGCCTCCCGGGCGGGGCCCACGGGGGTCCGGCCACCTCATCCCCGCGCCCCGGAAGGCTCCCGCCCGGGAAGCCGAGGCTGCGGTGGCACTGGCCGCCCCACGGCTTCCTGGGCGGGGGCCGCGGGGTCCAGCCGCCTGGTCCCTGCCTCCCTCCCCCAGGCTCCCGCCTGGGAAGGCAGCCACAGGCTCAAGGCGCTGGATGCCTTCCCAGGCGGGAGGCTCCCAAGATGGCGGAGGCCACAGCCCCGGAGAAGCCACACACTGGGGCTTCGGCCTCCACCATCTTGGCTGGGCTAATTTGCATACAGCAGCTCTGATTGGCTGGTGGGCATGGCTTACCCCGTCCCAGAGAAACGGTTAATTTTAATATTTCGCTTTTATTAGTTAGGATGAGGGCAGGAAATTTTAACCCTTTTTCGCTGTTGTATTCTTAGTACTTAGAACTGCATTTGGCATACTACAAGCAATAAAAAGAACCCCAAAAACTTTATTGAAAGAATGAATCTATCACTTCCTTTTCTGAATAGGCATTAATTTAGACCATGCTTGAAAATGAATCCATTTCAATTTTAACAATTTTGCAGATATGTGGTCAACACTGAATCTTATTAAATGTGTGCATGCTCATTTATCTGTATGCATTTGTATCCAATGACAAAAAAAACTATAAAATATACATACAAGTATGGTATATTTCCTTGCTTACTAGGCTATTTAAAAATTTTTTGAGCACACCCTAACCGGTTTGGCTCAGTGGATAGAGTGTCGGCCTGCAGACTGAAAGGTCCCAGGTTCGATTCCGGTCAAGGGCATTGTACCTTGGTTGCAGGCACATCCCTAGTAGGAGGTGTGCAGGAGGCAGCTGATTGATGTTTCTAACTATCTCTCTCCCTTCCTCTCTGTAAAAAATTTATAAAATATATGAAAAAATTTTTTTTCTGAGCATTTACTATATGCCAGATAGTGTGCTAGGTAATGGAGAGAAAGAATAAGACGGAATCCCTGCTCTTTAGGCCAAAGAGGCTCATTCCTACCAGAAAATAATTCAAATTTAACAATATAGTAAAATATTTGCTTGCCTCAATGTTTTGATTAGAATTATATTAACAGGAAGAGGTATAATATCAATCAATATATACTTACTTGTGCAGATTTAATGGTTTTAGAAGTCCTTAGAGTTTTCTTATTATAAGCTTTGCCATTCATTTTGATTTTAGAAACAGCAGATCCCCCACTTTTTGCTTTAGAGTCTCGAGTAATTATTGTTAGTTCAGGAAAACTTTCCAAAGCATTCTTTAAAATAAAGCAAAAATAACTGACATCAGAAGAAAACGAATTTACACTCCTTATAAGCTACTCAAATTTATTTTAAAAAAATATAGAAACATTTACATACATGTACATATACATGTACACTGATTGGGTGTGGCATATATGATATTCACACCCATACATATGTGGAATGTTAAACATGGCCAAATTCTTTGCAGCTCCCCCATCAAGATGTGAATCTTAACTATATTTATTGTGTTCATTTTGCAGTATAGACACATATTGAATCATTGCTATACACCTGAAACTAATATAATGTTGTATGCAATTATACCTCAAGGAAAAAAAAAAGTAGGTTCTATTTCCCATCCCTTGAATCTGAGTCAACCTTATGACATGCTGTAAGCAACATCACATGACACTGTGGGAACTCCTGAATGAGGCAGAAAGTTCTTTGCAATAATGTCTTTCTGGTTTCAATGTAAGGGAAAGAGGGACATATACAAATACTTTTAATTTATGATGGGGTTATATTCTGATAAACCCATGCTAAGTTGAAAATACTGTTAAGTCAACAATGTATTTACCACACTACAGAGCATTGTTGTTTAACCCTGTGATCATGAGGCTAAGTGGGATTTGTGGATCCCTGCTGCTGCCCAGCATTACAAGAGAGTATCATACCACATATTGTAGCCCAAGAAAAGGTCAACATTCAAAACTCGAAGTATAGCTTCTGCTGAATTCATGTATCTTTTACACCATCTTAAAGTAAAAAAATTAAGTCAAACCATTGTAAATCTACTTGTTTCTTCAGAGCTCTACCAACTGAATCACTGTTAACACTCTGAAACTTGGTCAAGTCCTGGGTCAGGGCAAGAAACATGTGATGTAATGTTCCTCTGGCTTCACCACTTCTCTTCCTGCTTCTGACTATAGAAAACGCAGTTGTGAAATAAGAGTGTAGCCCTAACCAGTTTGGCTCAGTGGATAGAGCGTTGGCCTGCAGACTCAAGGTTCCCAGGTTCGATTCTGGTCAAGGGCATGTACCTTGGTTGCAGGCACATCCCCAGTGGGGAGTGTGCGGGAGGCAGCTGATCGATGTTTCTCTCACATTGATTTTTCTAACTATCCCTCTCCCATCCTCTCTGTAAAAAATCAACAAAAATATATTTTAAAAAAAGAATGTAAAACAAAGTTTGATGAGTTTTATGACCACAACAATACACTAGTTATCACTGATAATTTAGCGGCCATATGGCAGAACCAATTCTAGTCCATTCTTTAAAGTCATTGTCATATTTATGCCCTTACCTACTTGGCAAATCATCCTGACATGAAAAGCTACAAAGAATAATTGAAGCTGGCTGCAATGGGCTCAGTGGTTGAACATCAAGCTATAAATCAGGAGGTGACAGTTTGATTCCCAGTTATGGCAAATGCCCAGGGTGCAGGTTCGATCCCCACTGTGGGATGTGCAGGAGGCAACCGATCAATGATTCTTTCTTATCATTGATGTTTCTAGTTCTCTCTCCCTCTCCCTTCCTCTCTGAAATCAATAAAAATATATTAACAAAAATAATTGAATATTTATAGCTAAATTTAACTAGTTTGAATAGTTTTTAAAAACTGAGCTACTAGTATCATTTAATATTGATACTAAAAGGGTTCAAGAGCTCACCCCCCCATTATATTTATTATACAAACTAGAGTCCCAGTGCACAAATTTGTACACAGGTGGGGTCCCTCAGCCTGGTCAGCTGGAGGTACTTCAGGGGGTTGGCCAACTGCAGGAGTGCACTGACCATCAGGGAGCAACTCCTGTGTTGAGTGTCTACCCTCTGGTGATCAGTGCACGTCATAGCTACTGGTCGTTCAGTTGTTCTGCCTTAACAGTCACTTAGGCTTTTATATATATAGATTGTACTTCTCATTTGATAAACTCAACTGTTTTATAAACAGTCACAACCTTCAAGGCCACTCTTTTCAAACCCCATGTTGAGTTCCCAAACACCTACTATTGTGACCCCAACAACACATTTTTAAACAGAGACCCTGATGGTTTTATATATAAGTATAGGAGGGAATTAAGTTTCATTTAATAGACACAATAGAATTTTTACTATTTCCTACCAGAGTGAGCTATCACTAATTTCTAGCTTCATTTTCTTAGATTATTTGTGCTATTATATAATTTGGTGTTTTCCTTATAAAACATGCCCATTCTTGAATTACTTTTTATAACAAATGGAATTTAAAGACCAAAAAATAAAAATAAATGAATTTTTCATTTGGGAACAATGAACACTAGGTCAGTGTATAGACGAAAGGAGAAAACTTAAATGCTCTTTCTAATAATAAGCACAAGATGCTAAAGATGACTAGAAGTAACTAGGATTCAGAGGAAAATAGATCATTAACTTCAAAAGGCTTTAGGATTCCTAAAATTGCCAGGATCATCATGGGAAGTGGGGTTATTTATAAAGAATAGAAAATATTTTATAATCTACTGTTTGTAATATTTTATATCAAATCATTCTAAATTTTAGTACTGTGTGTATTGTAGCTTAGAAATGGGTATAAATGAAAATTATCAAAATTAACTAATTTAAAAAATTATTTTTTTTCTGTGAAAATATCAAAACTAATTTTTCACTTGCTTATCATAAACTATTACATAAGCTTTAAATATCTACTGACTCTATTAAATTCCAAGTAGTAGCTTTATTTTAATGTAAGTTATTAGAGAACTGGTTTGAAATTTAAAACATGGTTAGCCTAAACTGGTCACTATTAAGATTTAATAAATCTTTAGAAAACACACATCTAAGAATATTCTGTTGTCTCTAGAAACATGATATTTCCCAAAGGATATTTCATTTGAAGAACAGTTAAGTGGAAAACACTTGACTAGGAGTCAGTAGACCAAATTCTTAGTAATGAGCTTCTTACCAGCTTCTGACATTTTTTCCCTACAAGTACATGTCAGTGAAGAATATAGGTCTACTGGTAGAGTTTGGTGTCAATTAATTTTGAACTCAGTGTTCAGAGCCTTAATTTTCACCTACCTAAAATAAAATCAATTTTTACTTTTATGTGGAGTTCAGATAAAACAGTGATGTAAAAAAGCTATACAAATTACCCGAAGAAATAAAAAATTTAAGCCCACACATAAACCTACATATGGATGTATATAGTAGCTTTATTAATAACTGCCAGGATTAGGAAGCAACCAAGATATCATTCAGGAGGTGAACAAACTGGCTCATTCAGACAATGGAATATTATTTCAGTGCTAAAAAGAAACGAACTATTAAGTTATGGAAAGACATGGCAGTACCTTAAATGCATATTACTAAGTGAAAGGAGCCTGTCATAAAAGGCTATACACTATATGGTTTCAACAATATGACATTCTGGAAAAGGTAAAAAGGGATATCATATTTTCCAGCGTATAAGACGACTTTTTAACCCAGAAAAATCTTCTCAAAAGTCAGGGGGTCACCTTATACGCCAGGTGTCGTCTTATAGGGCGGGTGCTAAAACTTCCGAGCCGGACTGGAAAATCTGCAGTGGCCGCATGCGGTGGGGGGAGCTCAAAAACGGCCGCACTCCGTTCATTTCAGGGGAGCCGGACGGAGACCGCAAGTGTCTCTGGTCGTCGGCTCCTTTTTGTGCCGCATATGGTCTCCGTCCGGACTTTTTAACCCAGGAAAATCTTCTCAAAAGTTGGGGGTCGTCTTATGTGCCCAGTCGTCTTATACGCCGGAAAATACAGTAGTAAAAATATCAGTGGTTGCCAGAAGTTGGGGGGGAAGATGACCTGACAGAGCACAGAGGGTTTTTAGAGCAGTGAAATTACTCTATATGATACTATAATAGTGGATATACGTCCAAACCCATAAAATGTGCAACACAGCAATGTCAACTATGGACTTTGGGTTATAATGATAGGTCAGTGTAGGTTCATCAATAATAAGAAATGTATCATTCTGGTAGGAGATGTTGATAACTGGGGAGGTTGTTCGTGTGTGTGTGTGGGGGGGGGCATATGAAAACTCAATGTTGCTGTGAAAACTTCTATAAAAAATAAACTGCTAATAAAAAGAAAAGCTATACAAATATGTTAAAAAAAAGATAGCCTCAAACACTTTTAGATGTTATATGTTATATTCTGAACAAGAAGAGCTGGAGAGTTTTTGACAACTAGGTAGCCTCTGTGATAAATTTTCAGAGTTTAGACTAACTTAACTGTGGTTTTATATTTCTGATAACACTAAAAACAACTTATAGTGGCAAGATATATTAACAGATATAATTATATATATATCTCCTACCATTATGTGAGGATTAATTTTCCTCAGATATTGGCTAAATAAGGCAAGTAAAGAGAATTTTGATGACTATGCTAAGAAAATACCAATTCTAACTATAGATGAAATGCAAAAAATTTGAAAAAGTTTAAAAGTAAAAAAGATTGGTATACAGTGGTAGTTTAAAGGAAATATTTTTGAAACATTTCTGAGTTATTTTATAGAAGGAATACTACATAAATATATAAGCCTAAAAAATTAAAGCAAAGAAAAGCAGTTAACACCAAGAATATGTTTAATAGGAATATAATGAACAACATAAACTGATGAACAAAAATAGATCCAGAAATATAGAAGCATCAAACAGACCATCAACCTCAGAGGGAAGGTAGGGAAGGTTGCAGGGAGTAAAAGATCAACAAAAGGATTTGTGTGCATGTAAGCATAACCAATGGGCATACACAATAGGAGGTGGGGGCCTGTACTGGGGGGTGGGAGCAGGCTGTGAGTGGCCAATGGGGGGAAAAGGAGACATGTTATACTTTCAACAATAAAGAATTTTTTAAAAAAAGAATATGCTTAATAATAAAGACAAGCTAAAGACTCAATGAATAAAAATCAAATTTTTATTGGGTAAGGAACTTTTATAAAATGGAAAATGACTGTCATAAATTTCCTTCCTATTGCATTTAAGACTACGATTCCCACTGAGTTTGCTAATAAATCATCTGAAGAAAATACCTTGAATGATTGATCCAAATGAAGATTCAAAAGAAGTCTCTTTCGGTTATCATTCAGCATGCTGTCTATTTTTTTCATATGAGGCAAAAGTAGCTCATCTAAAACAAGATAAAAATTTATTATAACAGGATAAACTATCAACACAAAAACTTATTAAAGTTTTTCAAATCATTAATATATCAAGACATTAAATTAATTGGCTTATATAAAGTAATGCTTTTGAAAATTAGGACATGAAGTTTTCTGAACAAAGCTAACTTAAAAAATAGGTTTACAATAGTCAAGTGAGAAAAAAGCCTGATCCTAGTATGAAAAGATTAAAAGTCCTAGATTTTACCCTTCTCCACCACCAGAATTGATGGATAGCAGTGATTTGACAAGTAGGCAAGCTGTCTTGATTTCTCCAGTCCTCATTTACCATCTGAACAATAATAGTATTATAATTATTGGAAATTTATCTAATACTAGAGGCCCTGCACCAGTGGGGTCCTCAGCTTGGCCTACAGGATCGGGCCGAAACCGGCTCTCTGACATTCCCCAAGGAACCCCGGATTCCAGAGGGTGCAGGCCAGGCCAATGGACCCACCAGTGCACGATCGTGGCTGGGGAGGGATGTGGGAGGGCTCCAGGGCATGTCTGGCCTGTCTTGCTCAGTCCCAATATGCTGGTCCCCAGCAGTAAGCTAACCTACTGGTTGGAGCATCTTCCCCCTGGTGGTCAGTGCACATCCTAGTGAGCGGTTGAGTGACTTTAGCATATCATTTGCATATTAGCTTTGATTGGTTGAATGGCCAACTGACCAGCCACTTAGCATATTGACTTTTATTATATAGGATTATAAAATTTTCTAAAATATGGAGTATGATATTCTTAATTCACTGTAGTTTGGGGCAAAGAAAAAGTAAGGAGGAGAACAAAGTTGGCGGCATAGGGTATTTACCTATATGAGCTGACTCTGACAACCACATTGAAACTACAATTAAAAGGCAAAGCATCCAGAACCAGAGGAAAGCTTACTGAGTGGAAGTTCTACAACTAGAAGGAAAGAAAGGAGGTGCATTGAGACTGGGTAGAAGGTGCGGAGGCGCCAAGAACAGAGGGAAGCAGCCAAAATGCAGACCCAAAGAAACAGACAACAAATGACAGAAATGGAGGAAAGCAAACTACTGGATATAGAGTTCAAAACCACGGTGATAAGGCTACTCAAGAATCTTCTACGAACCTCTGAGGAACTTAGTGAGACCTTCAAGGATCTTAATGAGAATACCAAAAAAATGGAAAAGGACCAGTCAGAAATTAAGCATACACTGACTGAAATAAAGAGTAATATACAGAGATCCAACAGCAGACTAGAGGATCCCAAGAATCAAGTCAAAGATTTGAAATATGAGGAAGCAAAAAACACCCATCCTGAAAAGCAAAAAGAAAAAAAGAATCCAAAAATATGAAGATAGTGTAAGGAGCCTCTGGGACAACTTCAAGCGTACCAATATCAGAATTATAGGGGTGCCAGAAGAAGAGAGAGAGCAAGATATTGAAAACCTATTTGAAGAAATAATGACAGAAAACTTCCCCTACCTGATGAAAGAAATAGACTTACAAGTCCAGGAAGTGAAGAGAATCCCAAATAAGAGGAATCCAAAGAGGACCATACCAAGACACATCATAATGAAAATGTCAAGGGCAAAAGACAAAGAGAGAATCTTAAAAGCTGCAAGAGAAAAGCAGTTAGTTACCTACAAGGGGGCACCCATACGACTGTCAGCTGATTTCTCAACAGAAACTTTGCAGGCCAGAAGGGAGTAGCAAGAAATATTCAAAGTAATGAATAGCAAGAACCTACAACCAATATTATTTTACCCAGCAAAGCTATCATTCAGAATTGAAGGTCAGATAAAGAGCTTCACAGACAAAAAAAAGCTAACGGAGTTCATCACCACCCAACCAGTGTTATATGAAATGCTGAAAGGTATCCTTTGAGAAGAGGAAGAAGAAAAAGTAAAGATAAAAATTATGAACAACAAATACATAACTATTAACAAGAGAACCTAAAAATCAAGTGAATAAAAAATCTGATGAACAGAATAAACTGGTGAACAGAATAGAATCAGAGGCATAGAAAGGGAGT
>PVJC01006837.1:0-53297 GCA_004026665.1 Murina feae | reverse complement strand
AATCCAGAGTGAATACCAACCTAAGCTGGATACTAAATATTTGAAATCCATTTGTGATATAAACTTGGTATAAGCATATGTATGGCAGCAGTAAACTAAGTCCAGTTGGTAAATTTTGTTCACTTGAGTAGAAGTTGGAAAACAAAGCTAATATTGGATTTAGTGAACAAGTATTTATTGCATCTATACCATGTGTCAGGTACCATGCCAAGAGCTGTAGTGTTTAAAAACATAATGAAAATCTGGTTCTCTTTGAAGGACTTGTGAGCTAGCATGGTAAATATACACATAAAGTCTTTATTAAAGATATATCTATACACACACTCTATGATGTTATGCTCTGGGGAGATAAAATGTGTCATTAAATAGATCTAGCTTGACTGACTACACACTAAAATTTAAATTCAATCAAACCACACAAGATTTTCATTTATGAGTTTACCTGTTTAAAGAATTCATATATCCTATGCTTTTTCTGGGTCTGACCTAGAAATGGCAGTCATCGTCCAAAGCTGCCCCCCACAACATGCCCTTCATCACAGTTCTGGCTCTCTTACAGAAGTCAACAAGTTCACAAGGTGATTGTAAAATGACAAAATTAATGCCGAGGTTAACAACTAATGACAGTAACAATAATGAGGAGTTTTAATAGTGTCTTTTCCCTAATATAGCCTTAATCATCGCCATTGTTACACTAACATTTATGGAAATCCTACAATGGCCCAGATGCTGAATACATTCTTTATTTTATTTTTGCAAACTTCTCTTTAAACTGTTATTGTTGAAAGTATTACATATGTCTCCTTTCTCCCCCCATTAACCTCTTTTAGCCACCCCTACACATGGACCCCCTGCCCCAGGCCTTCCCCACCTTATTATCCGTGTACAGGGTTATGCATCTATGCACACAAGTTCTTTAACTGATCTCTTCCAACCCACCCACAATTTTTGCAAACTTTCAAAGAAAGAGAAAAACAAAACCATGAAGAAGTCAATTAAATTGCCCAGTGTGTTACTGCTTGAAAACAATAGACATGAGATTTGAACACAGATTTTGTGGATTAAAAAGGCTGGAATTTTCCTTTTCTGTTCTCTTTACTTTCTCACCTGTTTTTTTGCCCACATACTGTGATCTAATAGAAATATTTTGAGCTGTGATAATATTATTACAGAAAGCTGAAGATTTTTTTCTGCATTCCCTTCACATTTACTTTTTATACAAGCCCCATTATATATCTGATTGACATTTTGTTGTTGGTCAAGTGCTTTTCATTCCACTTGTATTTGCAAAAGCTTGTTTTAAACTCCCTCCACAGTGCGTACAAACGTAAAGACACTCGTGCACTCTTTCTGTACTTTGTTCACCACGACTTCTTTAGTAACTAGAAGACTGAAGAGAGACTATGAACTCAAAAGTATTTTTGAATGGAAAGAAGGAGAAGAATGGGAAGGAAGATTGGGTTTAATAGAGAGGAACTAAACTGTAAACCATTCTCTGATTTCTCTGTGAACATTACGGATAAGAATAATAAAATGAGCCCTGACCAGTTTGGCTCAGTGGATAGAGCGTCGGCCTGTGGACTCAAGGGTCCCAGGTTTAATTCCAGTCAAGGGCATGTACCTTGGTTGCGGGCACATACCCAGTGGGGAGTGTGCAGGAGGCAGCTGACTGATGTTTCTAACTCTCTATCCCTCTCCCTTTCTCTCTGTAAAAAATCAATAAAATATAGTAAAAAAGGAAGAAGAAGAAAATGGTCATTCTGGTCTACTCC
Source organism: Murina feae (assembly GCA_004026665.1). Taxonomy (NCBI): domain Eukaryota; kingdom Metazoa; phylum Chordata; class Mammalia; order Chiroptera; family Vespertilionidae; genus Murina; species Murina feae. Next base: position 51,525 of record PVJC01006837.1, on the reverse strand, counting down.
TGTTTGACTCTCTCTTCCTCGCTGTTCCAGAATGGGAGTTTTGGTAAGAGTCTTGGGATGAGATATACTTTTATCCTTATGTCCATACTGCTTCCAGAGTGGTTTCTGTGTGCCCATGTCACTGTCAGCTTAAGCTTTTTCTTATTTGTATTGATGATATTACTTGTATTGCTCATAGATATTGATCATATCTTGATCTGCCCTAGTACAACTTTTGAGACCTACTTTCTGGAACTTATACAAAATCAAACCGCTTTTCTATTCAATGTGATTTAATCTCTCATTGCCTCCCCTACATTTCTCATTCCCTGTGTATGAAGTATTCTGTCCACCTTCACATCGTGGCAATCTTCTCATCCTTCCACGCACAAATCAACATTTATTTCCAGGTGATAACTTCTCCAAGTTCAAATGGGTAATTCTTCCTACACATATCTCTAGCATATTTGTATATTTAACATGTCTGATACTAGAGCTTGACCTCTTGTGGAACTGTGTTAAACAGTGCCAGATACAAAGATTCTCAAAAAAGGACATATGAAAAAATACTAGTCAACTCTGAAGACAGTGTCAAAATTAATAATGTGGCTCATCTACTATCAATCTTTGATTTCAAGAGGGTGAAATATGCCTTTACTATGTGCTACAACTGTTTTATTATTTGATCTACAGTTAATTATGCTTATGTTTTTAGTGAACCAATTCATACAGCACCAGAGATCCATTTTTTCCCTCAATTATACAATTTTAGTAAAATAAAATGTATTTTTAAATAAAATATTTTATCTATATCCCCTTCATTAATAATATTATTTCTTATTTTCTTTTAACAGACGCTTCACAAGGCCAAGCTAAAAGCATATCCAATATGATATCTGAGCTCAGTTATAGATCAAAGTCTGGAGTTCAACTTTCAAATCTTTAAATTAACTAGATATGTTCAAATATACTGGTCAATGCTTTCTTCCACTCCCCTCTAGTTAAAACCAACTTAAGTAATGTTCTGTCATGACAAAAATATCTCTCACAAAAACATCTGCACACCTTGGTATGGAGTGGTTGAAGAAATGATGACAACTAACAGATTAATTAAAAATAGAGATATGTCACTTAATTTTTTATGAATGATTTTAGGAAGAACATAGGTTTTAACTTTCAAATTTGTAAGTCAAAAACTTGAGTTTTCAAATCTAACATGTTAATGTGTACATGGATACAATTAAATATGTATAATAATATAATGCATTTCCTTTTTCCATTTATTCTGAAAAACATCACCTTAAAAGTTAAGAAAAAAATAGAGTAAGCCAGTCATTGAAAGACAAGTACCAGATGATTTTACTTATATGTGAAATCTAAAGAACAAAATAAACTAATAAACAGACTCCTGGATACAGAGAACAGACTGGCAGCTATCAGTGTTGAACACTGTGTGAGAAGGGTGAAGGGATTAATAAAGGAAAAAGAGAAAGACTCCTGGACACAGACAATAGTATGGTAATTGTCAGAAGAAAGGATGGTGGGAGGAGGTAGAAGAGGGTCAAGGGGGATAAATGGCAAGAAGGAGACTTGACTTGGGGTGGTAAACACCCCATACAATGATCAGGTGACGTATTGTAGAATTGTATAACGTAAAACTATATAATTCTATTAACCAATATCACACCAATAAATTCAATACAAAATAAATTTAAATAAACAACAGACAAACAATCAGCCTCTGTGTAAAAATAACTTCTTCTTCTTGGTCAGTTTACATGTTTTACTGTATGTTATTATGACCTACAGTGAAATGTCACCATAGTATCTATGAAAACAGTTTCAAAAAGTAGAAGTAATGCCTTTTCCATATATTTTAAATATGCATAAGCTATTTCCTCTCACTACTTTATTCTACATTTTAAGTATAATATCTCCAACATTTAAAATGGAAGGAATAATAAATGCCAGAGTCCAATTTACCTTTTCATAGGAGCAATGAATTTCCAAGGACAAAAAGCTCATTAAGATTTGTTCTATTGTGTGAAATTTTTCCTTGCTGTAATTTTCTGTTGAATGTGGTATGCTTTTCTCCTACTCTCCATGCACTGGTCCTATGGAGCACCATAGGTTTGGTTCACCCTACTTCTCCAAAATAATCTCTTTTAATATTTGAAGATATATAGAATATACACAGCTCTCCCCCAACTGCCCAAGTCTTCTTGGTCTCCAGACATAAGAAATGGTGTCCAGATCATCCAAGTTTATCTCCTTTTAGGGTATTCCAGTGCATCTTGAAAGTTTGATACCCAGAATTGAATGTCAGTCTCAAATATGAGTTGATCAACCTGATGTAAAGTCAAATCATTAAATATATTAATATAGACCCAAAGTGTTTCTTCATCTAGCCTAAGGAAATATCATTTTTTCAGTAACATTTGAACCTACTAAATTACAGTGGATTATAATCAATTTAGCACTCTAAACCTTATTATCTGATTCACTACAAAGCTAATTCAAGTGCACTTGCCAATAATATTTCCCTTAGGTCAAATACCTATATAAAACTGTACTTTTTATCTTTATTGTTTCACTCAGAAAATGTATTTATCCTGATTATGTCATCTACCTTACAGATTTTACTTTGTACAGCATGCAGATATGCTATACATTACGAGGTATTTCTGGACCTTTATCAAGGTCAGTAATAGAACAATAAAGTGGGATCAGGAGCATTATGTTGCCTAACAATATATAGAACTCCTTCAGCTTTACATGCTGATCACATAAGAATAGTCATAATTTGATAAAGCTGCAGAAGTAAATGAGATAAATGAGGATGCCCAGGGAAATATCTGGCTTACAATAGGTGTTCAGTAAAATATACTTGGTATAATTCTTTTGAGGCTAAACATTAATTAAGACTCATTTATCTACATAAGATTCATTTAACTGGGCATCTGGAGATTTGAGGACTTTCTTAAGTATCAAATCCTCTATAACAGTATTATATTTAAATTTTTTAAAAAGTCAATTGAATTATTTTTCCCAATAGTGATTTTGAGATGTATGTACAAAAGTGTGCGTGTGTGTGTGTGTGTGTGTGTGTGTGTGTGTGTGTGTGTGTGTGAGAGAGAGAGAGAGAGAGAGAGAGAGAGAGAGAGAAAGCTATCAGAACTCTGATATCTTTTGGAGAAACAATGTTTCATAAATACATGAAATAGAAAAAAATTAGCTTTAAGCCACTAACTATCATCTATTGTACCACCTACAGGGGCAGTAGCAACATCTCCCCTAAAGGAGCTAAACTTGATTATAAAATTTTTCAAATATGATGCCAGAGGCATTCAAACAGCAAGATAACTTTGACAACTCAAGCGATACAATTCAAACACATGGCTCATGACTGAGGGATTACAATATCACAACCCACTGTGTAAAAATCTGGTTACAGAGCTCCATGTGTGTGAGGAAAATTAATTTCATATTAGATATAGATCCACATGCATCTTCTAACAAATGATTTGGAAGATTCAAGCATATGTTCTGCTTTTCTTCTTACGCACTGTGGTAGGAAACCGTGCACCCTGCTGTTTAGTAAACATCAACACATTGGATCCTCACTGACTGCACAGGACACCGGATGCACAGAGCATACAGAGCAGGGGTGAGTGGCTGCTGCAAACATTCTCCAACTTTTCTACATGAGAGAATGTAGGCAGTTTCCATTCCAGTATCTATCTCAGTGAAAAGAATTACATTATGTATTTTGTTAATTGTCAACCAGGGTAATCTTTCACTTAACCTAAGAATCACATGTTACACTGTCTTTTCTGTATAATATTATACTTATCTACATTCTAAAACGCAGCCTGCCCCCAATTTATTTGTAAAACACTGGCAACAATTTACAGGTATATTTACAAACTCTAAGGAGGCCAAAGGGCTCTTTAATATTTGTTTATTCAGGAATTTATAGATTATTTCTCTTATGGAACAATTTAGGGGACTTGGGGCATATACCTTCATTCACCCTAAATACTGTAAACATAAGTCATGTATGTGTCAGATAGCATGGCAGGCCTTAAAGTCCTCCCTTCCTCTTATTATGTCTATTTCTTATAAAAGTTTGAGTTTGCATTTTCAAACATAATATTGCTGACCACAAAAATAATATAACAAGGCATTAGATATTGTCATTGTAAATTCTTTCATTCTGTCTTATGATAATGGAATGGTTCTTACCTAGAGTGAATTACCAGAGTATTCAGTCCTTGAAAAAGTTATTCACTAAAATAGTACCAGGACTTACTTAAACCAAAGACCAGAACTGATTAGAATTTTTACTGTGAAGTAAAATGAACACTATCACTAAGAATCAGAAAGTAAGAAGATTAAAAAATAATTAATCATTGGGCGTCTGTCCTCAGTATAAAAATCAGAACAGAGTGTGACTACCGATCAGATACAGTTCCCGCTGATGGAAGAAGAACACACCGCATAACAAATAACTTTGCCTTAGAAGTAGTGAAGTAAAAAAAAAATCACAAAATATCATTTCATATTGTTAATGCTACTCTGGTTTTCTGTCTCAAAGTCAAATGCATTTCTCTGTCAATGCCTCTCTCAGAGAGAGATAGAAACACCAAAGGCGAGAGGGATGACATTATTTAATAAAATTATATAGTTTTCACTCTAACCAGTTTGGCTCAGTGGATAGAACATCAACCTATGGACTGAAGGGTCCCAGGTTGAATTCCAGTCAAGAGCACATGCCTGGGTTGTGGGTTTGATCCCTGGTGTGGGGCATGCAATAGGTATCAACCAATGATTCTTTCACCATTGGCATTTCTATTTCTCTCCCTCTCCCTTCCTCTATGAAATCAATAAAAATATATTAATAATACATACCTCGCAGATTTGAGATAAAATAAGACAATGTATATGAGAGTTCCTAAAAATACTAGATGTTTAATTAATCTTGAAAAAAAATTTAAAAAATTGAAAAAAAATTAAAAATTTTAAAAAGAAAGCATTAGTTGAAAGATAGGATCTTAATAGACACTTTCAAAAGAGACCATACAAATGACCAATAGACATAGGAAAAGTTGCTCATCAGAAAAATGCAAATTAAAGCCACAATCAGATATCACCTCATGCCTTTCATCAGTAAATCAATAAACAAGTACTGGCAAAAATGTGGAGAAAAGGGAACCCACCTGCATTGTTGCTGGGAATGCAGATTGGTGCAGACATTGTGAAAAGTACTATGGAGTTACTTCTAAAAATAAAATTCCTAATGATTCAGTGATTCCACTTCTGGGGATATATTCAAAAAACCCAAAACACTATTCTTAGCATTATTTACAATAGCCAAGATCAGGAAGAAGCTCAAGTTGCCATTAGTTCATGAGTCGATACATTTACACAATGGAATACTATTTGGCCACATAAAGGAAGCAAATCTTGCCTTTTGTGACAGCATGATATGCCTAGAGAGTATTATGCTAAATAAATAAGCCAGTCAGAGAAAGACAAGTATTATAGGAGTTCCCTAATACGTGGAATCTAAAAAACAAAATAAACAAACAAAATAGAAACAGACTCATAGAGAACAGACTGACAGCTGTCAGAGGGGAGGGGGTTAGGGTGCTGTGTGAAAAAGGTGAAGGGATTGAGAAAAAACAACAACAACAAATAACTCAGACACAGACAATGGTATGGTGATTGCCAGAGGGAAGAAAACATGAAGAGAGGGAGAAGAGGGTAAAAGGGAAATAAACTGTACTGGAAGGAGACTTGACTTGGGGTAGTGAATACACAATACAGTATACAGATGATGTATTATAAAATTGTATCGCTGAAAGCTATGTAATTTTATTTTTTATTTTAATTTTTTAATATATTTTTATTGATTTCATAGAGGAAGGGAGAGGGAGAGAAATAGAAATGCCAATGGTGAAAGAATTATTGGTTGATACCTATTGCATGCCCCACACCAGGATCGAACCCACAACCCAGGCATGTGCTCTTGACTGGAATTCAACCTGGGACCCTTCAGTCCATAGGTTGATGTTCTATCCACTGAGCCAAACTGGTTAGAGTGAAAACTATATAATTTTATTAAATAATGTCATCCCAATAAATTCAATAAAATAATAAAAATAAATATTTTAAAAGAAAGCCAGGAAAAAAATATATATATATATGCTTTTGACCATAAAAATTAGATTTATCCTATATAATAAAAGGGTAATATGCAAATTGACTCTAACAGCAGAACGACTGGGAATGACTGGTCACTATGACACACACCGACCACCAGTGGGCAGACGCTCAATGCAGGAGCTGCCCCTGGTGGTCAGTACACTCCCACAGGGGGAACTCTGCTCAGCTACAAGCCAGGCTGATGGCTGCCAGTACAGTGGTGGTAGTGGGAGCCTCTCCTCCCTCTTCAGCAGCGCTAAGGGTGTCCAACTGCAGCTTAGGCATGCTCCATGCTGGCAAGTGGACATCCCCTGAGGGCTCCTGGGCTCCCAGAGGGATGTCTGACTGCCAGCTTAGTTAGGCCTGATCACCCGAGGAGTGGGCCTAAGCCAGCAGGTAGACATCCCCCAAGGATTCCCAGACTGTAAGAGGGTACAGGCCAGGCTGAGGGACCCTCCCGGCCCCACCGAGTGCACAAACTTTTGTGCACCAGGCCTCTAGTTTTTAAATAATACTATATTTATAAATAAATAATAACATTAAAATAATAAGAAGCAAGATTTAAAGAAATGTAAATATGCATGTCATTGGGTTAATTTTTCTCCTAGCAGCTTTTGTTTTGCACCTAAACTTCTGCAAATCTTCCTAGAGAGGTTTTAAATTCAAGAGGAATCTCAAATCAGAAGTGGTCAAAAGCTAGAAAATAGAAGCTTATAAGCCTTGGAGTCCTGGGCTTCCGTCAACAAGTGTACAGGGATTTCCTCTGGGAATGTGAACCTACATCATGCCCGTTCCAAGCTTCAGATATTTGTGAACGCATTCAGATCATTTTTAGTCCAATTTCCCTCTCTAGACACCCTGTGATTAGTTTTATTTTTAAAACAACACCTTAGTCAGGAAACATCTTTATTGGACTGTGCCTTTCAAGTATGTTATGTTTGATGTTCAGAGAGAAAAAAAGAGTATTCTTCAATTCCTCAGAACCTGCATTTTCCTTTGCTTCTTTTCTTTTTGTGTGTGTGGGTGGCCCTTGTTAACTTAAATACTTAATCTGTCCCTGAATTTTTCTAACCTCAGTAAAACTAGGAAACACTTCCATGTATCAATGATTTTCACAATCACTTTTACCTTAACGGGTGCCTAAACTTTTACCTTGTTAACCACACATCAAAAAAATAGAGAAGACAAACTATTAATTCAATACTCTTTCCTTTATTATCCTTTGAAACCAATCTTCAATCCAAGAGATTTTTAAATCTTTTCAGAAACAGCTGTACAAATAATAAAAGATACAAAAATAAAGACAGTGTTCTAAAGGAGAATGTAGGAGGCGCAGCGAGGGAAAAGAGGAGATGAGTAAGGGCAATTCACACAAAAGGCTTCATATAAGAGCAGTGGTACTAATTAAAATATTTTTCATATTTTGGCCTTAAAGGCCTAATTGCATCTTCATGTAACGTGATGTTGGGTGCCATGATGGACAGACAAAATAAACACATAGGTTTTAGCATCTGTGGTCCTGAAAGTAGAATGGTAAATAGCTGGAAAACCATACACTTTATGACTTAAAATTAAAGGAAGTATGTGAAGGAAAATTTATTTGTAAACAAAAACATTTACAAAGGAAGAGAATCAAAACAGAAGGAGACAATAAAACAAGAGATCTGAAGGTAAAGAACAGAATACGAGTCAAGCAAGAGCATGAGAAGGGCAGCTTCCGTGTGACTCTGTTTTCTTTTCCAGTGGATGCCCACTTCCCAACTGGACAGGGCATCACATCCACAGAAGACAATTCAACCAAGACATGCGTGCGCGAGTGTGGATAACCTAGGACTATGATACGTTGTCATTCAGTGTAGCAAGGAGGAGGCATCTCTATAGAAACAGGGAAGCTCTCTGTGGAAAGCTATGCCTCTCTCACAGAGGAGACAGTCGCTTTAGAAAAGAGCAGATTTGCTACGAGCTCATTTAAAAAGAGAAGGGATGAAAAAATATCTCATGCGCAATTAATAATTATGTTTCTCCTACTTTGAATTTCCTCATGGTGAATAGTAGGAATTTCCACTATCAAAAACCACCAGTGCAGACATTCTCTAGGGGGGTAGAAAAACAAACAAGTACAAACCTTAAGCTAATTTTACAGCTGGCTACATAATTGCTTTGGCAACAGTCATAGATCAGCCTTTATTCTAAAAATGTATTCTTATACTGAAAATAAATGGCTAAAAAGCAGCATGCCTAGAAATGAGGGAGCCCAGCAGAAAAAGCATGCTTGGTCCCAGGGTGGGCTACCAATTACCTTTTTTTTTTCCTTGTGAAACAAATACATTCACACCCCTACAGATGACATAACAGCTTTGAGGGGAAAGGCTAATGCACTTACAATTTTAAATGGCAATTTAGAATTAATAACATTAATATGTAAGAAGGCCATTTTCCTGCCTTGCTCATCTAAAAAAAATAACCTCAACTGAAAGTTATCTTAGACAAAAGGTGGTTCTACTCATTTTGCTCAGATCTAGAAACAGGAAGAAAACATGAAAGGAATTCTCAACCACGCATTTGTAAAACAATACATCAAGCATCTAATTGAATAGAAAATTATGAAAATTAGATTGCATGTTTACTAATACCAGAAAATTCAAAAGCGGAATCGGAAATGAAATAAGACATCTTTTAGAACTTACACATTTAGGTAATTTAAGTGACTTGGCTTGAAGACAAAATAAAAAAGATGTAATTTAGTACAAATGAATGCAAACAAATCCCAGAGCCAAAGGACAAATCCAACAAATGCTGCAAGACACAGGATGAGACAGGAGATGTTATTACTGAAGAAAAAAAAAAAATAGCTGCAAAGCACTCAACTCAATGTATAGCGGCAATGAACAGAACAAGCAAGGGATCAGTTGTATTGTGGTACTGAAGTTCTGGAGAATAAATCAAAGCAAGTTTAACAAAGATGAAACACTAGCTGTATTCATAGTACTTACTGAATTTGTTAGGAAGCTATACCGGGGGCATTCCTTTTAATGTCCACAAAACACCAAACACCAAGCCCCAAGGCACAATCATCCTATGAAGTTCCAACATTAGACAACATCAGTTGTGACAGCAACACTGCCCCAAAGAGGAAAACTGTTGAGGGATGAGATATGTGCCCTTCAAATGGGATACATTGTACTCCCAATAATTGAAAGCGGACGATCATAAACAGAAAGATTTTGAAGCTTCGCTGGACCACAAAAAAGTAGTAGCAAAGCAAATAATTAATGCTACTGGGCATGAAAGACACATAAACTTACATTTAAAGCAAAAATAGATTGTATCCAGGTATCTTTCCTGGGTTCTATTGTTCTAAATATTTCATAACCCCGATATAAAATTATTCTATTAAACTATCTATCAAACTATTTCAAGGTCTGGCTGATTTTTCTATACAAGAGAAAAAAAAAGAAGATTCCCATCCGCAACATGTAAAGAAATAACTGACAGGTTATTTATTTAATTGACATAATAGGTAGAAGACAGGGAATGGGCGGTGGAGTCATAGAATACATTTGTTATTTTCCTTAACATTTCACAGTAATTAAAAAAATTAGCTCAATGAACCGTTCACTGCTTATAAATTCCTAATAATACTGAGTTTGATATTATGTCAACAATTATAGGTTTTGGAGCTACAATTCACATATCAACACTAACACTGGTTTATGTGATGTTGGACAAATTGCTGTCTTTCTACACTTCAATGGTATCCTCTGTGTAAGAAATGGGAGATAGTAATATTTTTAGTTGGAAATAAAATAACCAATGTACAGTATTTCAGACATACCTGACAAGAATACTTGTTATTAGTAGTTAGGTTTTCTTTGTAATATTGATCTCTTTAATGCAAATATCTGAACTATTAGTAGAATATTATAATTTGCAATTTTAATTTATGTTAGGGAATCATTTTATAGTAGTAAGAAATACATAGTAATATATCATTCCAAAGTATGTTACCTGAATATGTTTTACAACTTAATCTAATAAAAGAGTAATATGCAAATTAACCCTCACTTTGTTACACCTAAGCCACAACCACCAGCAAAGTCATGCCCACCAGCCAATCACAGCGACAATATGCAAATTAACCCAGCCAAGATGTGGCTTGCAGCCATGGAGCTAGAGCAAGCAGTAGGCCAGCAATGGAGGAAACTGCCTGCCAAGGCTGGCTGTGGCCTCCGTTCAAGACAGCAAAGTTTTAATTATAGAAGCTGCTGAGCTAAAGCAAAGAGGAGGCTTCGTTGCCTGTCTAGGCAGGCTGTGGCCTCTGCTCAAGGCAACAAAGTTTCAATTATAGAAGATAAATAAACCCCAGAAACCAGCTTCCAGCCAGCCTCACTGAGACCTTGGGTCAATGTGAGCTGTGGCCAGCTGCAAACAGCCCTCAGCCCCTTACCCAAGCTGGCCAGGCATCCCAGTAAGGATCTGAACCCTGAAGGGGCTGTGGACAGCATGCAAACAGCCATCAGCCCCTCACTCAAGCTGGCCACACCTCCATGGGGTGAGGGTCCCCACTGGGGGGGCTTGGCCAGCCTTCAAACAGCCATCAGCCCCTCACTCAGGATGGCCAGGCACACCAGCAGGTGGATATCCCCAAAGGGGTCCCAGATTTCAAGAGGGCACAGGCCAGGCTGAGGGACTCCTCTGAGTGCACAAATTTTTGTGCACTGAGCTCCTAGTAGAAAATAACAATAGACATCTAAAATGAGCTCTTTTACAGAACTAATGAAATATATAACTGTTAAAAAGTTTATATATTATAAACCTTGTAATACATAGGTATTTATAAGAAATAATTTGTTTTCTAGCCCTAGAGCCCAGCATTATTTTCAATGCTTTGTATAAATATTTAAGTTGTATTGCATATTTTGAATTTATAACTACAGAAATGGGGCCAAAAACTTCATATGTGGACTATGTGGAAGAAAATATCACCAATATTAGAGTTTTGTATAGCAGGATAACTTTATGGGTTTATCTAAAATAACCTTAAGCAATGCTTAAAAGACACATGGGCTATTCTTAATTTGGTTGTAGTATTTTATGCATAACTTATTAAATCTATATGTAGGACAATCCACTTCTATAAGCAAACTGGGGGTGGGGGGTGAAATGGGGAGGGTTCCTCAGCTCAACCTGCACCCTCTCCAATCTGGGAGCCCACAGGGGATGTCCTACTGACAGCTTAGGCCTGCTCCCCATGGTTCTCTATTCTCTGTGGACCTGCCTGCTTGATGCCATTGCAGGCCCTGCTGTCTGCTCTCTTTGGGGGCCCTGCTTGCCCCTCCCTACCATGGCTAGGGGCAGGCAGGATCCTGCTATCTGGTTGCTCACTGTGGGGGGATGTTCCCACCCCACCCCTGCCCACTTGTGTGCACATCGGCTAGGAGTGCCTGGGTCCGCCAGGATGTTCCTGCCCCACTGCTGGGCACTTGGTGCCTGTGTATGTAGGCCCAGAGTGGCCAGGGGCATTCTGGGACCCAAGTTGCTCCAGGCCTATGTGTGGGCCTACAGGTTCAGAGAGGCCTGGCTCCCAAGGATGCCTGTCCCTGGGACCCAGGCCACTTGGCACTGGTGTGTGCACAAGTGGCCACCCTGCCCCTGACCACTTGGCACCTGTGTATGCAAATTAACCCACCATCTTTGGTGGGTTAATTTGCATACCCATTGCTGATTGGCTGTGGGGTGTCATGAAGGTATGGTAAATTTGCATCTTTCTCTTTTATTATTGTAGATGTGCAGTTCTCTAAAGCACAATATGCTGCTATATGTCTTATTTAAACTAGAAAGCCAAGTAGCCAAATTAAAAAATTTGTAGTTTTTGGTCTCCATGAAACATTGGTTTCTCAGAAATTTTCCCAGTGACAGTATAGTTATTTCTGAAACTCACATTTACCTCATGTGCCATGGAGAAACTCAGGTCAACATTTTTTAAAATGTGAAACTATTCCACCCTTCTCTCTGCTATCATAATGAGCCATGTATTTCTTAGTGTACTCAGCTCCACAAGCAGCCATTATCTGTCATGCAGAATCCTGTCTGTTCCTCTCAAACACTGAGTGAATGCTGGAACAAAGCTTCAGAGGGTGGTTGTGCTGCTGCTCTATCCTAGCAAGATAACTCAGTGCTTCCTCTCTTCTGTCCCAAATTGTCCTCATTCATCAAGTCCTGGCCCATTTTTTCATTTCTTTTACTGAAGAAAGGCAATCTGCATTCCTCTTTTTGTGCTCTAAACTACTGTTTTTCACATTTTAATTCTATATAATATACAATATAATTGCCCTAAACGTATCTTATATACAGGCATAGCTTCCCTCAATCCTGACAAATATTTGCTCAGTTTCTTATTTCCTCAAAACATATCCAAGGAAGCAGATACTTAATGCTAATTTATCCACTGGTTTAAAGACTAAGCATCAGCAACTACTCTTTTACCACAACATTAAGTAATGGGAACGATGTCCAATTATAGGAGGACAAAATTTTAAAATATGTAAATTTTGTAAAATAAAACGGTCTTCAACAAAATATCTAAGTAAATAAGTTCTATCTGCCTACACTATTTTAATTAAAGATAAATACTTCTGACCTCATGTAGTTCTCAAAATTCTTTCTTTCTTATGATGTCATAGTTCACAAATTTACAGATTCATACTATCTAGAGACTGACTTTCTAACTCATTGTGACATTTGGTGTCCTTCAGTCTCTAGATAATTTTAAACTTCTTTTTTCATCTTTTTTTTTTTTTGTCAGTGCATTCTACACACATTCAATCAAGCCAGGGCTCCTTGGTGTCCCCTGAGCTCTACAGAACCTAGATTGTATTGTTCCCTTTGCCTAGAAAAGCCCTTCATGTACATCTAAATCACCAATAACACTCTGATCAAATGGCACCTGCTTCAGGAGTGTTCAACTTTTCTAACAGAAGTAAACTTTCATTCCCTTGTAAAACTTGAACACATTGTCAGCTACTTAGATACTTACATTGAATTTTATTCATCATTTTTCATGCTTATGATACTGTAGATGTATTGCTAGATGTGTTTGTTTAAAAGAATTTGTGTCAGTTTCAAGCATCCGATAAATCTTAAATAATAGGCACGTTCTAGTCATTCACTGAGGATATTCTAGCTCCGCCTTTCCCAACTTGTGTTCTATGGAACACTAGTCACATTAGATGGCTTCTGAAATGATGACAGGGTCTATGGCAGAATAATGAAACATATTAGCTTATGGAAGGGGTAAAGAAGTCCTCCAGAAAAGAAACCTGGAGCTTTAAATATTTACTGTTGTTATACCAGGGTTTTGTTTGCCTGGTTACATTTACACTGAGTGGCCAGATTATTATGACCACCTGACGTTTGTAGGCAAATTAGCCATACACTGCATTGTATGGGATATGGAAGCCAAAGGCCTGTTCAAATACCTTTGCTGTCTGCAGTTACCAAGATAAAACATCTCCAATTCACACAGGAACACAACAATTGGACAGTTGAGCATTGGAAAAAAGCCATGTAGTCCGATAAATCGCATTTCCAGGTGCATGATGCAGATGGAAGTGTGAGAATTTGGCGGAAACAGCATGAAAGCATGCACCCCACATGCATGAGTACAACCCTTCAAGCTGGTGGGGCAGTGTTATGCTCTGGGGCATGTTTTCCTGGCATGATTTGGGCCCTTGAATTCATGTAGAACAATGTCTGACTAGCACAACATACCTAAGTATCATTGCTGATCAAGTTCATCCTATCATGTTGATGGCGTATCCCAATGGAGATGTCTTCTTCCAACAAGACAATGTGCCATGCCATGGTGCTGGTATTGTGCAGGAGGGGTTTTAAGAACATGAGGGAGACTTTACCTTGCTTAAGTGGCCCCACAACCACCAGATCTCAATCCAATTGAGCATTTGTGGGATGAAGTTAAAAGAGTCATCAGGCAGCTGGTTCCACAACCATCACATCTCACAGAACTGGACAGTGCTATTCATCAGGCATGGTGTCAGATTCCTCGCATCACCTTTCAACATCACATGGAATCAATGCCAAGAAGAATTACCACAGTATTGAAGGCAAAATGTGGCCCAACGAAGTACTGATGGGGTGGTCATAATAATGTGGCCACTCAGAGTAAATGTATATATATCCCACATTCAAAGGCTATTAAATCACATTGTTTACCCATATCTTCAGAAAAAAAATCACTTCTACCGTCGTGGTAAACAACTTGCTTCCCTATTTATAATGGTCTGGCCTTCTAGCAACTTCAGCACGAAATTATAGCTCATTTGCCTACAAACATCAGGTGGTCATAATAATCTGGCCACTCAGTGTGTGTGTGTGTGTGTGTGTGTGTGTGTAATTTCAGACAGGAAGGGAGAGATAGGAACATCAATGTTGAGAGAGAATTGCCAATTGGCTACCTGCATGCTCCCTGGCTCCCTACTGGAGATTGAGCCTGAAACCTGGGCAGGTGTCATGACAGGGAACGAACCATGATCTCCTGGTTCACAGGTCAACTCTCAACCACTGAGCCACACCTGCTGGGACTGTTTGCTTGTTTTCTTGCTCTTTTCCCCAGAACACTATCTCTTGGGAAGTGATATTCAGGGCTCTGATCTGTTCCTCCTACGTGATCAACCTTGATCCCTTCCCCTCTAATCTGTTGTTCTCTCCATCTTGAGGGCTTTTGCTCCTACTTGCTCACTAATGAATTCCTAATCATCACTTATATGTCACCTTCTACTGGTTCCTTCACCTGACCTCTATAGAATCTAGTTGTTTCTTTCTTTGTGTTCTCACCGCACCTACAATATAGTAGCTATCACATCACTGTTATTTATTGTATGCTTGTCTCTGATTCTTAGTTTATGTAAGTGTAATATCCTGCACTCACTAGGCAATCTAAAATGTCTGCAATCAATATCAAAAGTATCAAGTGAATTAGGTTGATTTGGTTCTAGATGTGTGCTGGCAGGGTAGGTTGTGGTTATGCTCATTTATGAGGAGAAGGTGAAAGGAAGGATAGCATAAGAAAAGGATCCCAAAGCTAAACTGACTTTCTCTCATTCTAATGTTTTTCTTAGGTAACATCATAGCTGACCAGAGCATCTATAAAATAAATGATTCTGTGGATTGATTGAGTTTACAGTGTTGTAGCTCATCAAACAGAAGGGATGCCTTTGAAGAAGTGGGGGCAAGGGGGGGGGGATAAAAGGAATATGCCACATCCGCATACGGAAAAAAAATGTCTTCTCTTCTCAATTTTTCCTTTATCCCCAGTTCCCAAAACATTACTGCCTGAAAGGAAGAAATTCATTTATTGTACGTTTTGTGAATTAAGAAAAAATGACAGGCTACATGCTGTTTCTCTCAAAAACATTTCTTGCACTCTATTGCTGCCTATCTCAATAAGTCATTAGTGTCAGATTATTTCTGGCTTACAAATTCATATCAGCAATAAAATGGATCACAATTTTTCTCTATCACTTCTCAGACTTTTTGGCTAGAGTCAAGTGTAAAAATTTCTGTCTCCTTACAATGTATTCCCTGTACCTTAATTTTCTAAATGTTCTCATTCTTCACTCCTCACTCTGCAACCTCATCTGTCTAGACTGCACTGTTCCCACAGTATTCTTTCCTGATTAGCACTCCAATCTCCTGATAGCTATCCTACTATTCTCTAATGCTCTGCTCAGATCCTGCTTCTTCCATGTGGCATTCTTTGATATGTCAGCCTGAATCTATCTCACCTTCAGCTCTTCTTCCACCTTATGGGTCCCGTCACAGGATATATTTCAAACTAGGTTGCAGAAGTGATGTGTGTGCAGGATGTTTCAAGTTCTAGAAAACTAGGATGTAGAAGTTAAGAAGTGGATAAAATCATTATCCCAAGATTGCCTAGGAAAATATATATGCATTGTCTATGAGCAATATATTAAATTGAATATTAAAAGACTGTGCTTAATCAACATTAATGTTCAAGGTGTTTCTTTTGTTAATATCTTTTAAAAATATGAAGTTCCTGGGCTCAACAGTTAATGCAGGAGAAACTGAGAAGGAGGATAGCATAAGAAAAGGATCCCAAATATAATATTTTATTTGTTAAGAAAAGGAAAGAGTGTTTAAGTAAAAACTGGGATTATGCATTTTTTACGGTATTGACAGCCAGCCAGTATTCCAATTCACTAGCCAAAGTCACTCAACCCTGCGATGTTTTGATTTGTATCAAGACCTTTTAGTACCTTAGTTGGTAAGCATAGTTTATTTCTCTCTTATAGTCACTTTGAAGTACATCCTATCTAATAAAAGAGTAATATGCAAATTGACCATCACAAGATGGCTGCCTCCATGTGGTCAAAATGGCTGCCACAAGATGGCCAGCAAGGGAGGGCAGTTGGGGGGGGACCCAGGCCTGTAGGAAAGGACAGTTGGGGGGGACCATGCTGGCAGAGGAGGACAGTTGGGGGGGACCATCCTGGCAGGGGGAGGGCAGTTAGGGGCAATCAGGCTGACACAGGAGCAGTTAGGCATTGATTAGGCTGGCAGGGGAGTGGTTAGGGACAATCAGCAGGCAAGAGGTCAGGAACCAGCAGTCCTGGATTATGAAAGGGATGTCCGACTGCCCATTTAGGCCCGATCCCACTAAATGGGCAGTCGGACATCCCTCAAGGAGTCTCAGATTGGAAAGGGTGCAGGTTGGGCTGAGGGACACTATCCCCAACCCCCACTTCCACTCCATGCACAAATTTCGTGCACGGGGCCTCTAGTAGAAACAATAATTGCAATAAACTGGAGGAATCATATAACATAATTTCTTACAACCTCTGTGAGAGTACATGGAGATTCCTGCAGGGCTGCAAACACCTTAAACCCAGAAGAGCTTATATTTCCTTCTCATAAAAGGCTTTTCTTTCTCAGTAAGTCATTTCTTCTTAAGAATACCCTGCCAGACTTTTCCATTTATTGTATACATTCCACATCCTACCCCTATAGTACCCTTTTGATTCCATTAAACTTTATACCATTTTCTTCTTCGTGAACCCTTCACCATGGACCAATTCTCATCCTACTTTAAATGGTCAGCACATACTCCAGTACAATCGTAAACCAGCCCTTCTTACTCTTCCTGTTCTGTTGATTCATTTGCCTTTGTTGAATCATTAAACTTTTAAAAGGGATTTCTGTGTTAAGTCTGTTGTTTTTTGAAAGGGCAAAGATGTCATTGAGCCCAAACTCTGATCTGTGTTTTTGAGAGCACACCTGAGCTATTTTCAAAAGGTTTACCTTTCTCCGAGGACTTATAAAAAGAGGAAGGGAAAATTTGGTTAAAGCGGAGTCCATTCTTTATTAGCTTTCTACTTTTCCCACATAAAACGTAAGCAGAATTGAAATCAGATGGGGCTGTGAGGGTGCGTTCAGGACCACATAGGTGTTCCCCAGGGTCTGCAGCTGCGGCTTCCTCGGGGAGCCTGCTGGGTGGGATTGTAAGTGGCTGGGAAAAGCCACTGAGGAGGTTGTGTTAGCAGAGGCCACGGAAGCTGCCATCCCCGGCTGAGTGGTTCTCTGTTCACACTGGGCATGAGCCCAATGTGAACAGAGAATCTGCTTTTTCCCCGTTTCAAAGGGCACATCTCTGTACACTTCCTCAGATGCAGGGGCACGCTGGAGAGAGTACTATTCATTTATAAAAGAAATCATAGTGTTGATTATTGTAAGGGAGTGTTAGTAGACACCTGAATAGCACTACGATGTGGAAGTGTATGGTTATCTGAAGGGCCATGAATTCAAGTCCCTTCTTAAAAATGTACACATTTATTCAAAATTGTTTAACAGACAGGGGCTACACTCTTTAAACCTGAAAGTGACACTGAGATATTCTCAAATCTATGCATCCTTAGATACATATACCCCTGTGATAGAATGGCTATCCTTATGAAATATTGTCTTGAGTAATTAAATATTTCTTTCTTCCATTATTTCTTCTCTCTCTCTCTCTCTCTCTCTCTCTCTCTCTCTCTCTCTCTCTCTCTCCCCCTACCCACCCCACAAACAAATAGAGTAACACACACACACACACACACACACACAACCTAGACCATTCCTTAAATTATTCCAGACATCCTTCTGGGCAGTGCTTTTTCTCTGGGCTTGTAGTTTGGGCACTCAGACACCAAGTTCACATCCTGGGCCATGACTTCTATTAGTGGATGTCTGGGCAGTCTCCCAGTAACTCTGAGCAGCTTCAGTATCATTAGTGGGCTGATGGTATTTCAGTTCCTCTTCCTTTCATTCCTCTTTAGTTTACTATTGGTGCCACTGAGCTTAATGAACCCAACCGCCTGCTCATGCATTAAAAGCGAAGAAGTGTATTCTGCCATGGGAAAAAGAAAGGCTACTTGATATTTTCTGCAGCAGACACTTTTTAACAAACATAAGTAGGAAAGAAAGCATAAGTAGAGGGATGTTAATAAAGGCTTTCAAAACTTTTAGATAAGGATTGTAATGATTTGCAACTGCAGAGTGCCATCATAAATAACATGCATTCGTAAAAATATAAAGTTATTGAAAGTGTTCTTAATACCAGCTACTGCTTTACTTTGGAAGTAATACTTAGTAGTAATCTTATTAGTACTAATATACTAATTACTAAAACTGTATGTAACAGTTGCATTATAAAATCGTATTAGTACTAATATACTAATTACTAAAATTGTATGTAACAGTTGCATTATAAAATATTACCTACATCTTGTATTCACATCATTGTTTCACATCGTCTCTGGTATTTTAAGTAAACTAGTCACTAGCTTAGAAGTAAAAGCATACCCATATTGCTAAAACTACTAAAAACATAATAGTAGAATCTGTTATTTTTCTTCATGCCATAATATCTAAATATTCAATGTTTACATACCTAAAAGTCATAATACTGCTTTTACATAAAGGAATGATCACATGCATAAAGTAACTAATAACTATACATTTCACTATATAGAGAGTGCTCTGAAACTTTGGCCCATATTTTGTGGTATTGAAGTCACTCTGACATATGAAATCACTGTGACATGTTTTTACTGAAGACAGCTCGCAAATACCTCTGGCTATAAACCTAATTCATTTCACTTCCATCACAGTGAGGGAAGTGTAAAAGTAGCTACTCAAAATTGTCATTCTCATAAACGGTACGCTTGCCTAACTTAGCTCTGCTCACGTGCGGGAAACAGATACATGAATCACAGAGTGGATGCTGAAGAGACAGGCAATCCTGGGGACAGTGCGGATTTCTGTAGCAGCCATAGCAAAGGAAACGCAAGGCAGAGTTTAGACAGAGAGGGCGGAGTGTGGGACAGATAAACTGAAACTGTCTTGCAATCTTACTTTGTGCTTTTAATAAACACATTTTTATCTTCCATTTCCCCACCCAAAATGGCACTAGGTGGTGTTTATGAGTCCCCCCATCCCCTACATTTAGACCCTCTGAAAAGCTGTTAGGGCTCCTCCTCATGGAAAATGTGATTTTCCTACAATACTTTTCTATAATTGTGCCAGGGAGCTAAAAATAAAAATGACCTAAGTAGTTTCACCACAGTGAGAATCACAGCTCCATTGTAGAACTGAGTCATCAGCTTCCTGTTTCGGGGAGATATATCCAGGGTAGGAAATTCACTGTGCTGACTGCCTTCCTCCCGCCTCTGCTGGTGGAGATATAAAGTCTGTGGTGTGGTTATCAATAACTGCTAGGAACTCTGGCCGTAATCGAGTAGATAGCTGTAAAGCACTATCGTATGGGGAAAGTAAATGTGGTAAGAACCATAACAGGCTGAGGTTTATTGAGAAAGTCCTGATTGCTGTGCAGGCTGCACACCTCTGATCTGGGGCCAAGGCTGTACACAGCAGCTCCAGAATTTATCGAGTCTTATTTAAACTAAACGTATGTCTAGCTCTCTCCATTTTTATTTCTCTTCATCATGCGGCAGGACATAATTTTCTGGTTTATCACCAAACTTGTGTCGGTTCCATCCTTTAAGTCATTTGTCACACTTCTCAAGGTCACCAGGACGCCCCAGAAAAGGAGTATTTGTTTTGATTGATTGGTTCGCCAGTGCTTATGCCCAGAGTGCTGCTAAATGAGCCTTTTGTATTTTCAATGAAATGACCGAAGGGAGGGGAGAGAGCAAGATGCAGGAAGCATGCTGTGCCCTGGGTACCCCAGGGCTGTGGATCGCCTACCCTTTGTCACTTGCTCCCTGGTGGAAATGAGAACTTTACCCTCTGATCATCACTACAAGGAGAGCAGGCATTCTCTGGGTTTGGAATTAAAATAAAGCTGTCAAGTAGTATAACAGTCAACATATAGAAATGCTCTCTTTTTCCCTGACACTATCCTGTTGCATTCTGAGAAACAGGCATATGACAAAAAGCAAAGTTCTCCCCTGCTGAGATGCTTTTCATTGTAACTGTGTACACCAGTTGTTGTTGAAAGAAGAGGACAATGGCTTCAATTCTTTGAAGCTGGAACAGTAGGTGTGGTATAGCATATGTATATACCAGCGCATTGATTTTAAGCAAATATGCTTTTTGGGTAAGAGCTCCATGCTTTTCTTAATAATTCAGTAAAACATAAAGAGAGGCAGGTAAACATTTTATCGATAGCAGCTAGGGTCTCTATTTTGTATTTCAGAGTTGATACCTGCTGTCTTGTGCATATATTAGATTTATGAATTACCATGACATTCATAAAAGATGTTTGATGTTCCATATATAGAAGAGAAAGGGACTTTTTTCCTGTGAGATGAGAATGTCATTTTTTTTCCTTTCTCCATGACATCATGATTCTACTGCTCTCATTCTACACCAGTGATGACATTTTTTCATAGTTGCATTTTTTATTTTATTTATTTATTTTTTAAAAAATATTTTTTATTGAATTTTTGCAGAGAGGAAGAGAGAGGGATAGAGAGTTAGAAACATCGATGAGAGAGAAACATTGATCAGCTGCCTCCTGCACACCTCCCACTGGGGATGTGCCCGCAACCGAGGTACATGCCCTTGACTGGAATCGAACCTGGGACCCTTCAGCCCACAGGCCGGTGCTCTATCTACTGAGCCAAACGGTCAGGGCATAGTTGCATTTTTTAAATGTCAGATCTTTTGAGCTTACAATGATATAATTTGCATTGAGGAGTAGGGTTCTATGAATTCTGCACACAGACATGGTCATGGGACCTGGCTAAGTTGCCCTAACATTCTCCTCAGCGTCACTAAACTTTACAGTCTTGTTTCTGAATCTAGGCACTAGCTTCCCTTTCCTTAGTGCATTGGCTAAAAACAAACAAAAAACTCCTTGCAGTTATAAATTCTGTATCCGCCCTTTGGAGAGGAAACTCTCCTTTCTTGACAGTTTTACAGCTCAGAAATGCCTTTCTCAAAGACCTCAGAAATGTACTCATCCAGGTGGAGATGGTTCATCTCTCTGTGTATCTGGGAGAGGTAAGGAGCCTAGACTTGATGAGTAGCACTGGCAAACACAGAAGGCCTGTCACTAATCTGCCACCTAACATTTCACAGCATTTCCCTCCACCTTATTTACTTCCCAATATTTAAAAACTCGCATGCACAACTCCTGTTTCAAAGGAGTTGAGTTCCATCCCTCTCCTCCATTGCAGTACTAGAGATACCCCCTTTTTTCCATTGACCCCCCTCTAGCCTGCACCTCCCTCTCCCACCCCCTCGCCCCAGGCCTTCATCACACTACCGTCTTTTCATAGGTTATGCATATATGTATGCAAGTTATTTGGTTAATATTCTTGAATAAGCTCTCCTTTGCCTGTTCAACTCTACCCAGTGCAATTTTTCTTTGACAAACTACAACTACAACATGTTACAGAATTGCTTTTCACTTCAAAAGCTTCCTCTGAGACCCTTAGCAGTTATTACGTCACCCTCAGGCCACAGTTCCTGGCAACCACTAATCTGATTTCTGCCTCTATAGCCTTGCCATTTCCAGAATGCAATAGAAATTATATCATACACTATGTAGACTTTTATGTCTTTTTTTCACTTAGCAGAGCACTGTGGAGATTCATTCATGTTATTACAAGCATCAATGGTTTCTTCTTTTCACTACTGCATAGCATTACACTGTATGCTATCACAATTTTTCTATTTTTCAATCCCCGTTTATAATTTAAATTTCCCTCTCTTTTTTTTCAGCATTTGTCTCACTTACGATGAAACTCCCCATATTGTGTTTTGTAGATGCATGCTGAATCGGGGTGAGACTCACTCAAAATGCTCTTGCTTTTCCTTTCCATATTAAGCAGAAGTTTTCTGTGGTCTTCTGGAGGAAAAAGGGAACACATACTACTAATAAGCTCAGGGGAGGCCTGCATGGCGGCCTTACAAACTCAGAGACCTCCAGTACCACATAGGATGGTCTAAAGGTAAAACATCCTAACCAAGGCAAGTCATGGCAGATAGCATGCCCTAGGCCAGTATCTTCCTTGACAAAGGTCCATCTTTACTTTAACTGAGCATATCTACGGTCTGAATCCTATGCCTTTGGAATGTCAGAGTGGTGCCCTTTTCTAGACTTCTCAGGGCACCATCTCCCACCAGAGCAAGACCGAAGAAACCCTTTATTTTCTCTTTCCCCTGCATACCACCTCTATGTGCTGTACATGTTACTTGTTAACTATCCTATACCTACCAATGTGTCTGTTTACTTTCTAACCAGGCTCCGAGATTCCCCTGCTTTGCTTTCTCCAGCTTCCCTAATCTATCACCAGTGGATTTTGTGTAGCCCTTTTATGCCTTCTCCTTTGATTCTGATGTATAAAATAAGGTGCAAAACTGCCAGATTCCAGAAATCTGCATTTTCTCAGTCCTTTGAGATATTGCTTCCCAGCAATTCCTGTCAGTTTGGTTCAAATAAGCTCATAAAAATTCTCCACAGATTTGGATGCTTCTTATGTTCACAGACTCAACTGGTAAATGTCTTATATAGTAATAATCCCATTAAATGAGTAAACAAATCAGATCTCACTTTGAAAATAACACAATTTTTTTCAAAATGTTGGTAAAATGCATGTCTACAAGTTGTTTAAAATTAAGTGTCAATGAGATATGCTGAAATTTAATATTATCGATTTGTGTTTTTTTTGTCTGTTTTTTTTTTAATCCACTTGTTTTAAGTAGCTATTGTGCATAAGTGCCCATTCAAGTCAAAATAGAGTTAATTTAGCTAAAAAGTGCAATTGAAAGCAGCTTGGCTTATTGGCCAAAAATATGGAAATAAATACCCTATATAATAAAGAGCTAATATGCTAATTAGACCAAACAGCAGAACGACTGTCTGGACAGCCTTCCGGATGAAGCTGGGGTGGGGCTGCAAAGGCCAAGCCCTTTGCACGAATTTCATGATATAGGGAATTCTATACCCTAGAATTACTAAGGTATAAGGCCCCTAGTACACCAATAAAATAGAGCTGTCACATGGTAGAAGGCTATGGGATCAATTTGCAAAAAATATAAACCTTTTTTATTTAATAATGCTTTAAAAATTTTTGTTGATGTGGGCTAAGCTCACATACATAAAAGTGTATTTAAAGATTTACATATATATATATATATATATTCCTCAGCTGAACTCATTTTTTCCATTGATTTGACCAGGAATTGAACCCAATACCCTTTGGTCCACAGGCTGATGCTCTATGCTCTAACCACTGGATTAAACAGGCCAGGACTAGAACAATACATATTTTACAAGTATGAATTTCATTAATTTAGAAAGTGGTATCAAAACTACATGCATTGTGCATTGTTTATTTGTCTTGGGCTGTCTTTTTAATCTTTAGCTGACACTGAATTAAATTATTTGGGAGAGTATAACTCCTGGGCATCAGGAATCAGCCATCTTCTGCAGTTAGAGAACAAACTTGTAAAAGAAAGATTGAACATAATAGCAGTCCCTTACTTTATTTAAATATTAAGATGTAAACATTTAGGGTAGCATATTAAATATTAAAATATTGAGAAAGTAATAAATTAATAAATTTTCCTCTATTTTCATGTTACCCTACAAATCTAAAATCTAACTGGCTAGTGTTTAGTATTAGTGTTCAACTTGAAATTATATTTCAAATATATAAGCAATGCTTAAATTCCACAGAATATACTTTTGACCAATATAAAATATTAGCAATTTTATATGTTAAAACTCAGAAAATGCCATCTAATCTAATAAAAGAGTAATGTGCAAATTAACCATCTCTCCAGGACACCTAACCCACGCCTACCAGCCAAGCCATGCCCACCAGCCAATCAGAGCGGCTTTATGCAAATTAATCCAGCCAAGATGGCAGCTGGCAGCCATGGAGCTAGAGTAAACAGCAGCCTTCCTTTCCAACTGCCTGCCTAGGCTGGCTGAGCCTCTGCTCACAGTAACAATGTTTCAATTATAGAAGCCAGAGAGCTGAAACAAATAGGAGGCTTCTTTACCTGCCTAGGCCTTGGCTCAAAGCAACAGTGTTTCAATTATAGAATATAAATAAACCCCAGAAACCTGATCCCAGTCAGCCTCGCTGGGACCTTGGGTCAATGGGAGCTATGGGCAGCCTGAAAGCCTGAAAATGGCCCTCAGCCTCTCACCCAGGCTGGCCAGGTACCCCAGTAGGGACTCGAACCCTGAAGGGACTGTGGGCAGCCTGAAAACGGCCCTCAGCTCCTCACCCAAGCTGCCCTGGCACCCCAGTTGGGATCCAAAACATGAAGGGATGGTGGGCAGCCTGAAAATGGCCCTCAGCCCATCACCCAGGTTTGCCATACCCCAATGGGGTGAGTGTCCACACTGGGGGGCTTGGCCCCTCACCCAGGCTGGCCAGGTATGCCAGCAGGTGGGCATTCCCTGAGGGTCCCAGACTGTAAGAGGGCACAGGCTGGACTGAGGGACCCCCGAGTGCACAAATTTTTGTGTACCGTGCCCCTAGTTATATATAAAATTCAAACATTTGTGCATTAATGACAAGAAGTGAAGGTTGCCTACTACCCAAAATTAAACTATATTCTGTCATCCTTCAGTGTACAGTAGTGTTTAGTCAGCATATCACTAACTTTGGCCTTTATTATTTTGTAAAGTACATAGAAACTTAAAAAAATAATTTTATTTTAAAACATCTTATCAGAAATAAAAAAGATGTCATAATTGTAATAAGATACATTCATTTTCTTAAAAAACAAACATAAAAAACAAAAAGAAAGCAGATATAGTGAATGAAACAATGACAAAAGAAGCAGGAATTTAACACCAATAAGAAAGTCTGTGAATTTCTGTTTTTTAAAATGCATTATGTGGAAAATAGGCATATTTAAACACAGTCATATATCATCAAATATTTTGTCTAAAAATCAAGGTAAATTTAGCAATTAAAAAAAATGTTTAGCCCTGAAGGGTTGGATTCCCAGTCAAGGGCTCATTCCTGAGTTGCAGGTTTGATCACTGGCCCAGGTCAGGGTGCATGCAGGAGGCAACCAATTGATGTCTCTCTCTTTTTCTTACTTCTCCCCTTTCCCTCCATTCCACTCTCTCTAAAAATCAATGGGTTAGGATTAACTAAATAATAAACAAACAAATAAACAAACAAACAAACAAATAAAATGTTTACTTTGATAACAAGTATGTGGATAATATACACATGTACAGAGCTTTGTCATCACGTATTCATTTTTCATTCTGTTTTATTTTATGACATATATCATATTTAAAAAATTGAGGTCTTACTTAAATGTTAAGGATATTAATTTTAACTACAGAAAATTAACTTTAGCCTATAAGTGACATAGGCCAGCATTTATCAAAATTTAGTTATATGAGATATATTAATAGGTATTTTTTGAATGTGACTTTACAGTCAAATTATTTTATCAGTGAGTGGGATAAAATATATTTTAATAGATTTATTCACTTAAAATTGGGTAAGTGCAGTTATACATTAATCCTATTATAAATCACCAAGATGCATTACTGAGGAAAGAACTTTTTAAACATAGATAGATAGATAGATAGATAGATAGATAGATAGATAGATAGAGATAGAGATATAGATATAGATATAGATATAGATATAGATATAGATATAGATATAGATATAGATATAGATATAGATATAGATATAGATATAATTTTCTTTGCAAGGAATATTTTATGGGACAAATGATCCATGAGACCAATAAACTTTGACCTGTGATTGGGATTTAGGTAACAGAAGCAGTAATTGAAGAAGTGAACGAGTGCTATATTATACTGTGAGTCAGGAGGCTGCTCACAAATCCTGGATCTTCCATCATCTTTGTCAGAAGGATTAGAACACTGGCTAAGAGCACAACCTATACTAGATTCTCTGGATGAGAATCTTGCCACAGTCTCTTATTTGCTGTGTCACAGTGTACAACTCATCTGCCTCTCTCTGCTCTCCTTTATTCAACTATAAACCAGAGTTATAGAAAATTTCACCTTGAAGAGTTGCTCATTCAGTTAATATAATCAAAACATGTTTGAAGTCATTAATGAACTAAAAGTGTTATGTGTCAGCTACTTCTTAACAGTGGCTTTCAAACTTTGACAGTGACCCATAATAAGCCATTCATTTTACATAGAGACACAGTATAAACCAAACTTACAGAAACATACACAATTGAAATAAAAGATATGTACAGTAATATTTAATAACTTGATATGCCATCCGCTCCAAGATTTCTATTCTCTTCTATTTTCTTCTTGATCTCCTTTCTTTGTCTCTTTATCTATTCTGTTGTAACCTATTTATTGAATTCTATACAATTATTTCTATTCTGCTCTTTTCCTATTAATAAAAAGCTAGTAATGATACTAAAATTACAAGACACTAATTTATTAATGACCTAATTTACTGATCATTATAGAAGAGCTGCTTTCTGTCATCCTGTTAACCTTACACATAAAACCCATTAGATATTCACAAAATTTATTTTTTTTAAAAATAAATCAGATTCAGATTCCATTCCTGACCTGCTGAATATGGCTTTCCTGATAGTTTTAGCACAGAATCCATCCATGTCACTCATAACATGCTGTAGTCACTGAATGCCCTTCTAGGTTTCCTATAATTCTAAAATTGAAGAAGTAAAATGACATTGAAAGAGGTATCTACTTAATTCATTCTGTATTTAATCAATATTTAATGCATGCAACACAAAACACAGGCATTTATTGTTTGGACTATCTAGAGAAAAAAAATGCAAGTTCTGGCGACTCCTCCTCAATAATTAGAGAGATTCTATGATGCTTCTATTTTTAAATGTTTTAACATCTTAAAACTCAAAATTATATAAAGTTAGAATAAAATCTAAAATGAAGTCAAAGATCAGATTATGTACTTTATATTATTTGCATTATTTTTCTTTTGCATAAAAGTGCTTCAAAACATTTTAAATAGGTAAAACATTCTTGTATCTATCCACAATTTTATGTACTAAAGAACAGATAAGAAGAGTAGCTATAATTCCACCACCTCTCCTTCCAGAATTTGCTGATATGCCAAGCAATATCTAATAAGTCCTCCTTTAAATCATGGTATGTCTATACAGTAAAATGGTGATATTTATATTACATAAATATACAAAACATCCAAAAATCCATTTCAAATTTAAATCTTTTATCAGAATTTATGTAACTTACATCATAATTTAGAACATATGTACAAATGCTACAATATTACAGACAATTCAATTTATTACACGAAATATTAGGCTTTCTCTATAAAAACATTATTAGTGACTATTTGGAATTTAGAATAAGTATTTTATTCTAAATATGAAATGCTTTTGTGAAAAATATTGATTTAATTGAATTAGTCAATATGGTCTTCTAACAATAGATACTTTGACTTTTTTCTTAAAGTAGTAATTAAAAAATGATCTTATAGTTCATATCATCATTGAGTATAAAATAATTTAATTCATCGTTATTTCAATATAAGTACACTTTTCTAAAAAGAAGTTATCACTTCCTATATCAAATTTCTATATTTTCTATATCTATAATCCTCTCATATATATTGCTATTACTTTTATTCCTCCCAATTTTATTCTCCTCAATATCCTGTGATATCTAGTATCCCAATAAATTTTGTGGCCGTGTACTCTATCGGAGTTGAAATAAGAAACATTCTACCAGTCTTCCTCATTATTCCCCAAAGGTGTGCAGAATCCACTGAAAACTCCACAGGTCTATGTTAGTTCCATAAGCAACTGTCTGCCTGTATTAACCACAAGGAGATACAATTCAGTTGAGTTAAAAAAAAAAAACTATGAAGTAGCTGTATTTTTCTCTCATTCTCACAGTCTGATATTATTTATTATTATTTCATATGTGATTCCCATGCTGATTCACCAGGTAATTGATTTACACCTCTTTATATTCTACATTTTGCTTGTTTTGTTATTATCTTCATGATCCTTCCGTGAAAGACACTATGGCTGTCACTTATTTAAAAGGTTCTCCCCTTTCTCTCTATATAATCCATTCCCTCCACAAACAGCTGCACCACAGCTGTCACTCTGAATGGCAAATATGTCTTTTGGTGACAAGTGTATGCCTGTGGCACACAGCATGGCTTCAAACAACTAATTAGCAGGAGCTGGGCCACAACAAGTTTTAGTGATGTCCATCAAGCCTGCGACCACTGCTGACAACCTCAGCAAATCTGTCAAATGCAGCTCTTCCTATGAATAAAACTAAGCCCACTTGCTTTGTGGTGAGGAAGAAATGGCAGACCATGTTTAATAAAAAGTAGAAGAAGGTGATGGCCATCCTTTATATAGGGTTAACTAATTGAAAAAAAAATATTGAGCTGATGGAAAATGTGACAGCTCATTTATATCTGTTGCAAGAATACAGGGAATTCAACTGAAAAGTTATCCATGAATTTCCAATGGAGTTCATTACTCCAATACATTTATTAGGCCTCTGGAAAACCATAATGTGTATTTTCTTTAATAATAAGAGGATATTAATTATTATTTATAAAATCTGACTTACACATCTATATACAGATGCAACCCTACATCAGATTTATTTTTTTCTAATAATTATATATTTACATATAGTACATGTGCAGTTGTAATAGATGAAATTTGATTTAAAAATCTAAATCTATGCCCTAGCTAGTTTGGCTCTGTGGATAGAGCATTGGCCTGTGGACTGATGGGTCCCAGGTTTGATTCTGGTCAAGGGCACATACCTGGGTTGGGGGCTCAATCCCCAGTGTGGGCCATCAATCAATCAATGGTTGATTGGCAGCTGATCAATGATTCTCTGTCATCATTGATGTTTCTATCTCTCTCTCCCTCTTCCTTCCTCTCTGAATTCAATAATGAAAATATTGATTTTTAAAAAATAAAAATCCAAATCTGTAAAAAATATATCTATAAATATGCATATCTAAGTTTAAAATTACATTTTACAAATGTTAAAGTCGAGTATATTAAACACACTTTAAGAAACATTATATTGTCATTATTCTCAATAATTAGAAATGTATTTAGATATCACATTAACCAAGTAATGCAAAGTTTGAAGTCTTTCATTTTGAAGCATGATGAGGTCTTGATAATGAAACCAGGAAAGAATTCTGATTGAAAGGAGAAATATCCAGTGAAAATTTCTTAACCCTGTGATGCATTCTCCTAACACCTGGTCTTCACACATGCAGTGTACTTGAGAAGCTTACTCATTTTTCTACCACCATATCACACCATCCTGATCATTCACCTAGGAGACTCCTTCAAGTCTCACGTTAATATTATGACCATTTTCCTCTATTGGGTTAAATTGCTGCTGTTATGTGTTTTTCTTGAATCTTAAACATATCTTACTTTAGCACTGCTTACACTATATAGTAGCATTGAATATAAGCGTATGACTCTTAGACTGTACCATCTGAGACACAAAGAACCATGTTTGCATGCTCAGTTTGAAGAATTTAGCATCCTATTGATAAAGAGAGAATATGCAAATTGACCATCACACCATCACAAAGATTGCAGTGCCCAGAATGAAGGCGGGGTTTCTGTAACACAAGATGGCTGCACCCACTGCAGAGATCAAGTTCCTGTAATGAGCCTTAAAGAGCAATCAGTAGGGACCTGAGGCTGCATGGTGCTGGACTGTGGCAAGGGACCTGAGGCTGTGCCCCCCACCCAGTGGGGCTTGACAGGGCACCTAAGCTGCACCCTCTACCCCAGCACCAAGCCAGGGGACAAGAAGCTGTGCCCCCCTACCAGGTGAAGCTTTATGGGGGCCCTGAGGCTGCACCCCCTGCCTGATGAAGCTTGATGGGGATCTCAGACTGCACTCCCTGCCCAGCGGGGCTTGACAGGGGACCTCAGGCTATGTCTCCCACCGGGCAGGGCTTGCCAGGGGATCTCAAGGCATATCTCCTGCCCCAGTCTAGGCTGGGAGACCCTAAGCTGTGCCCCCTGCCAGGCAGGACTTGATGGGGGACCTCAGGCCATTCGCCTGCCCAGCAGGGCTTGACAAGGGTGGAGCCTGCTGGATCTGGATCTCACGTGATTTTGAGGCACCTTGGGTGGGCAGGGACTTGACTCTGGGTTTCATGGCACACCCCAGACCCTGACAGGAGGAAGATTTTCATATACATTTTACTAATTTTCTTTCATCTCTGACACTTCTATTATAGAGAAAGGGAAAATAGAAATATTAAAATATTTCCTCTAAATAGTCCCCTTTTAATGTGCATAAATTTCATGCACTGGGCCACTAGTATAATATAACAGTGTCTCTGACATATTTGTGGGATATTTTGGAAAGAAGTAAGGAAAGAAGAAGTTTCTGTCTGACATTAGCACATTACTCTATAGGTTCATTCATGTTGTGTCAAATGGAAAAATTTCATTCTTTTTGTTGTGAATAATATTTCTTCTTTATCTTAACTAATAAAAGCATAATATTGAAATTAACCATTTCTCCGAGATGGGGTAAGCCACGCCCACCTGCCAATCAGAGCGGCTGTATGCAAATTAGCTCAGCCAACATGGAGGCCGCCACTCACGGACCTGAGTAAATGGCAACTTCCATTGCGGCAGAAGTGAAAGTGAAACTGCGCCCGCTCCGCTCCACTCATCCTCAAGCAAAACAGACATTTGCAACATAATAATAATCATAGAATCCTCGGGAGCTGAAGAAAACAGCAGGCCTAAGAGTAACATTGTCTCATTATAGACACCGTGAGGTGAAGCAGAGAGGAGGCTTCATTAGGCGGCTTAAAGGAACAGCGTATCAATTATAGAAGATAAACAAACCCCAGAAACCTGCATTCAGCCAGCCTTGCTGGGACATTGGGTCAATGGGAGCTGTAGACAGCCTGAAAGTGCTAATCAGCCCATCACCCACGCTGGCCACAAGCCAATGGGGTGAGGGACGTTCCTGGGGGGCTTGGCCAGAATGCACACAGCCATCAGCCCGTCACCCAGGCTGGTCAGGCACGCCAGCAGGTGGAATCCCCTGAGGGGTCCCAGACTGTGAGAGGGCACAGGCCGGGCTGAGGAACCTCCCGAGTGCATAGAGCGGCTGCAGGGCGGAACAGTGTAGGACCCAGGACCGATGAGTGGGAAAGAGGCAGCAGGGTCGGCGGCCTGCTTGGTGGCTGCCCAGGCCCTTTGCGGGGCATCGGGGAGCAGGAAAGAGGCAGCAGGGGGTCTCGGCCTGCTTGGCGGATGCCTAGGCCACTTGCAGGACACCGGGGAGTGGGAAAGCAAGGCAGCAGGGTACCGGTGAGTGGGAAAGAGGCAGCGGGGCATCTTGGCCTGCTTGGCGGCTGCCCAGCCCCTTTGTGGGGCACCGGGGAGCGGGAAAGCAAGCTCTTGGGGGCTGGGGGCCTGCTTAGTGGCTCCCCAAGTCCCTTCCGGGGATTAGGGAGCAGGAAAAGGCTGGCCTGACCACGAGGTGGGGTTTTCCCTGCTTTCTGGTGGCTGGAGGAAGATGGGCAGTAGGCAAGCTTGGGAGGCAGGCAGCACCCAGCCCTGGCCACAGCTCAAAAAAGAGAACAACATGCAGGGGAGAGCAAGAGTCTGAGAGATCAACATAGAGGGGATGCCTGCTCCAAGCCTGGGGGAAGGCCCCTGGCAAGTAGACACACACAGGAGGACTGCTCCGACCCTCAGATGTGGCTGGGGGCAGGTCCCCAGTGGCGACACACACACACACACACACACAAAAGGTGCCTGGCAGACTGGGGCCATCATAGGACATCCACTGAGGGGTTCCAGACTGTGAGAGGGGGCAGGCTAGGCTGAGGGACCTCCCCCCCGCCCCCGTGCACGAATTTCGTGCACCGGGCCCCTAGTCTTCATATATTGATGAATACCCAGGTTGCATCTATATCTTAGCTACCACTAGTAATTTTGCAATAAACATAGGGGTTCATATACCTATTTGAATTAGTGTTTTCATTTTCTTTGAATAAATACCTAAGGGTGGAAATGTTGACTGTATGGCAGCTCTATTTATAATTTTGGATGCAACTCCATGTTGCTTTTCATAGTAGCTCTACCAATCTTCTTTCCCACCAAGAGTGCACAAGGGTTTCCTTTTCTCCACATCCTCACAAATGTTATTTATTGATTTATTGATGACTAGAGGCCCAGTACACAAAATCCGTGCATGGGGAGGGGGGTGCTCTAAGCCCAGCTTGCACCCTATCCAATCTGGAACACCTCGGGGGATGTCCGACTGCTGGTTTAGGCCCAATCCATAAGACTGGCAGTCGGACATCTCTCTCACAATCCAGGACCACTGGCTCCTAACTGCTCACCTGCCTGCCTGCCTGCCTGATTGCCCCTACCTGGCTCCTCTGCCAGCCTGATCACCTCTAATTGCCTCTGCCTGCCGACCATATCATTCCTTGCTGCCCCTGCAGGCCTGGTAGCTCCCAATAATCCCCCCTCTGCTAGCCTGGATGCCCCTAACTGCCCTCTTCTATTGGCCTGGTCACCCTCAACTGCCCCCCCTGCTGGCCTGGTCTTCCCATGCAGCCTGCTGCTCAGTCATTTGGTTCTCCCTCACTGCCCCCCTGCCGGCCTTGTTGCCCCACTCAGCCTGTTTGGTCAACCATTCTGTTGTTTCAGATGTGAGGGGCACTAACTCTTTATATATATAGTTAGCCTTTCTGATAGGTGGGAGGTGACATCTCATTGTGGTTTTAATTTGCATTTCTCTGATGATTAGTGATGAGGAGCATCTTTTCATAGGTCAGTTTGTCTTCTATATTTTTGTTGACAAAATGACTAAGTTCTCTAGCCATTCTTTAACTCAATTGTTTGTGGGGATTTTTTGGTGCTATTTGAGTTCCTTATATATTTTGGATATTAACCCTTTACCAGATGTATCATTTGCAAATACATTATCCATTCAGTAGGTGGTCTATTTGTTTTGTTGATAGTTTCCTTGACTATGCAAACATATTTTAGTTTGATGTAGTCCCATTTATTTAGAAAAATGTGTTCTTATGAAGTAAAAAACAAAAATAAACTGGCTTGTAAATTAATTTAGTATTATTAGTGAAAAGCTGTTAAATTAATAACCTTTACTACTCACAAATATAACATGCATTATAACTAAATGGCAAACCTATTATTCTAATTTAACTGTTGATATCAACTATAATACCTATTCTAAATACTGAATACATTTATTTATTAAAAGTTAATGGGTAATATCATTACATTAAACATCATGAACCAAAAAATTCAAGTATATATAGTAAAATGAATATGTTAAATCTTGTTTAATTAGATCCTGACTAGTTAGTTACATTTAAGTTTAATCAGTGATAAGTGCAGAAAAGAGACCAGAAAAGGGAAAAAAAGAAGAAAAAAAAATCAAGTAAGATATAAGCAAAATTGCTTTGGTTTTACATCTCTCCTGTATTTGTGAAAGTACCAGATAATGTTACCATTTTGCTCTTACTACATTTGGCAATGGTGATTAAAACAGAGGTGTTCTAAGTCACATTTCAAACCCTGAGCCCAGTGTATTCATACCACTTAGTGTGCCCAAGCTCAACATATACCGTAATCTCATTTTTAGTTTAGGGCAATAATACTTACCTGAACACTATTGTTCTCTATAAGGTTGTAAATGTGAAATAACTGACACAGCAGTAGTAATGGTTTTGTACATTTAGTTCCTTTCTCTATGACACACTCTTCTCACGCTCCATTTGATATATTTTATATCAAATATTTTTATCAAGTGCCATCACTGGAATGTTTGTGCAATATAACTTCTTAAGAATTTCTGAATCCAGCAAAACCTGTGTTGTAAATTGTTGCAAAAAGGTCAGAAATATTTCCTTTATTGAAATGACTTTCCCAATTTGGGTCTAGATACTCAGAGCAGCGTCCCGCCTCGGCTATCCTCATCCACCATCTGCGCCCATGAATTTCACACTTGCGATAGCTGCCAGGTTTTCCAAGTCTGGCGGCTGAAATTCACACCTATGTTAAAGCTCTTTCCCCAATCTCCCTAACTCTTAGAGTTAAGATTTCCATCTGACATTGATTTTCAGATTTCATTGCTACAAGGAAAAACTCTTATCTCAAAAATTCATACACTGAACGCTAGACCATTTTGTGAAAACACTCTACCTCAAGCATCAAAACCAGTGTCAGGGAACAGCCACTCAGACTGAAATGCAGTCTTGTGTGAATTCCAAGAGCTAAGAGACATTTTCCTACCGACTGCGGAATGCAAGCGCTGAGAGCTCTGTCTGCTGACTGTCTATGCTGTTTCATGGGTAAAGCTATTTGAATCTTTTAGAAATAAATGGCAATAAAATGTATAGCTCAAAGGTGGGTGGTGAAGGTAATTTGCATCTATGGTATGAAAACAATGTGCACTTATTCATTTCTTTGCTTTTTTTTTTTTTTTTACCCATTAGGGTGCTCTGTGTACCCAATGACAGAAGGTCTGCCCGAAAGAGAAAAGTTAAAAATGACAGCTTAAATTTAAAATCAAACTTCAGAAAAAATTCAAATTTGAACAACTTTCTTAGACACTTGTTTAGAAAAACTGAATGTACTTCCAAGGTAGTCACTCCAGAATCGGAAAAGCTGAATCTGATTCCAGGCTATCACCATCTAGCTCTGTGACCTAGGGCGAAGCTACCCCAATGCTCTCATCTTTAAGTTACGTGTCAGCTCTATGTGTGCGTGATCTCTATGGTTCTTGAGAAACAGCCTGCGATTGTTTTAGAAACTATCACAGAGTAGTTAACCTTGCAGTTTCTGCAGCCGTGCTGTTGTGTCTATATTCCAGCTCCACTAATTATTATCCGTGTGAATTTGGGCAATTTATGTAAATGTTATGTGCCTCAGTTTCCCATTTGTAAAATGGAAAAAAAAATAGTACCTAATGAAATTGTTGTCAGGATTAAATGAGCTATATTTTAACAATGATAACATACATTGTGTCTATATTTTAATATATTTTAAAGCAGAGGGTAGATATTGAATCATAAATAATAACTTATCCGAGCTTAATTGATAGACATTTTTCCTAGTTGTACATGCAGTAAAGCACGCTTTCTAAATTGAGTCTATTGGTTAATAAAATTACCATATTTTCCAGCGTATAAGATGACTGGGCATATAAGACAACTCCCAACTTTTGAGAAGATTTTCCTGGGTTAAAAAGTCCGGACGGAGACCGTATGCGCCACAAAAAGGAGCTGACCGGAGACAC
Organism: Murina feae; assembly: GCA_004026665.1. Classification (NCBI taxonomy): domain Eukaryota; kingdom Metazoa; phylum Chordata; class Mammalia; order Chiroptera; family Vespertilionidae; genus Murina; species Murina feae. Next base: position 15,485 of record PVJC01006837.1, on the reverse strand, counting down.
TTGCGGTCTCCATCCGGCTCCATTGAAATGAATGGAGTGCGGCTGTTTTTGAGCTCCCCCCACCGTATGCAGCGACCACAGATTTTCCAGTCTGGCTCGAAAGTTTCAACACCCGCGCTATAAGATGACCCCCGACTTTTGAGAAGATTTTCCTGGGTTAAAAAGTCATTGTATACGCCGGAAAATATGGTATATAATTTTCAGGTATGCAATACGTCATCTGTATATTGAATGGGGTGTTTACTGCCAAAGTGAAGTACTAAGTAATATCTTAGATTAGACAAAGGCTGATAATATATATGAAGTGCTTAGAATAGTATCTGGTGCAAAATTTGCCTAATACCTGATATTAATATTTCTCCATAAGCAATAATTGTTTTATCTAAGTTACAGTGATATGCTAAGAATAATAAATGAAGAGTGATTAAAATCTTGCAAGTCATATAGATCTTGGTTTTATTTTGTATCTAATGTCATAATACAAATTCAATAACTTCATTCAGATTAACTAACATTAACTGACCCAAAATGTGATCTACTCAAACAACAGTATAGTTTTATAAAATTAAATATTGTTATGGTAAAAACAATAAACATCTTCCCTTTTTACTTTATTAAACTGTTTATGGCAAAAAGACTAATTTGTAAGAAAATAAAAAATTTGTAATATACATTCATTAAGCAGGCTTAGCACATTATTCAAAAAAATAAAAATAATAAGAGCATAATGCAGGCACCAATTTATAGGTTATAATTACTTTTTGTTATTAATTTTCAGGAATGATTAATACTAGATTAATAACTTTTAAGAAACAGGTTATTAAAACTTTGTTAACTGGTCTGCAGATATTAAACATTTATATTAAACTCTGTCTCCTAGAATGCTTTATATAACCCCCAAACTGGATCACTTCTGTCTTCAAGTTTTATTTTATAACAAACATCAGAGATTATCACTCTGCATTTAAAAAACATATACTTAAGAGACTAGTCATATTATGGTTAAGAGCAATTTTAACTGGTCAAGGATAAAATGTAAATGATGGTCTAATATGCAAATTAAAAGTTAGAAATAGCCCAGTTGGTGTGGCTCAGTAGTTGAAAATCAGCCAATGAACCAGGAGGCCACTGTTGGATTCCCAGTCAGGGCACATGCCTGGGTTGCAGGCTCCATCCACAGTGTGGGGTGGGAATAAGGCAACCAATCAAAGATTCTCTCTCATCATTTATGTTTCTATTTCTCTCTCCCTCTTCCTCATCTGAAATCAGTAAAAGCAGAATTTTCTAGATGTTTGAAATAGACCCCGACAATAGGTACATGCTATAAAAGCATGGGTTGTTGTCACCATCTTGATTTAGAACACTAAAGAAAGATAGGACTTTATAGATGACCTAGTGTAAAATCATTCAGACTAGAATGAGTCTAAAATACTATGCTTAATTGATAATTTGTGGGTTAAGCGATTTCTAATACAATTTTGTCTACTTTATTTAGAATTATATCACTGTAGGTTTAATTGTAATGATCTTAGATCATTTGAATGATAATATACTAGTAAATTAATATCATAGCTCTTAGTATCATTTTTTTCTTCTCCATATTGCTTAGAACTTTAGTTAAATAAACCTTGTACAAACTGTGTTGTGTGCTTTGGGATTTATATTATATCTAGGGATAAAAATGCATGGTTTTTAGAAAACTATTTTAATTACAGACCTTTTAAATTCTCTACAAAAAAAATAAGGTAATCTTCAGTAAACAGTTTTTCCAAAGCCACACCACCTTGAGCAATCCAGATGTCTGGATAGTAAATCGTCTTTACTCAAAAAACACAGGCATGAATATGTTCTAAAAATGTATCTAATTCTTAGAAATTGAAAACTACTTGGATTTCAATGGCTTTCAAAACATTTGGGGTAGACATTGTAAGGATTTGCGACTGTTTATGGATAAAACTTATTTATTGTTGCACGGAGTAAGGCTTATTGCATTATTATTGGATGAATTAAGGGTGACTAATGGAAGAAACTCCTGTCTTCTAGACACTTAAAATATACATGGTGAGGATAAGAAGTCCTAAAGGGCTAAAAAATTAAGCTTCTTCTCTCAACTATCATGAGAGTAAGACTTTGGAAAAAGAGTGATAAAGACAAAAATAAAACCAAAATAAGAAAATAAATATATGATGTAGCTTAGAAGGATTTTTTGAATATTTAGATCCATATAAACATAAAGAAAAATATGTGGATGACAAATTAGCAGATAAAACTGTCCAAATTATCACTTTGCCCTTTTCTACCTCAATTAATGGCTTGTACATAAAGAAGTTTCTTATCAATAAAATTTGTATTAATCAAAATAGTTTGTCAGACTTATATTACTATGAATGCTTCTGAAAATGATAGATCCCTGTACTTGGCAAAAACAAGTACAAAAAAAAAAACCAAACCATTTTCTGCTAATAATAATCAAAATATTTTTATAACTTTAAGGGATTGGGAAAAAAATCTAGCCTCAATGTGAAGCTAGAATATTCATTAATATATGATACACACATACATATCTATCTATCTATCTATCTATCTATCTATCTATCTATCTATCTATCTATCTATCATCTATCTATCCATTTTTCTACATGATGCTATGGCTGTGGGAAATAAGTGAAACAAAAATGTATGTATTAATATTAGAGTTAAATCTTAAAACACATTTCCTACAAATACAGATCTTTTATTGCACAATAACTTAATCTTTCTGAACTTTATACTTAAAATGATTACAATGGTAAATTTTATGTGTTTTATACCACATTTTTTTTTAAATGAGAGGTAACAGATTTCTGCATCCAGCCATGTTCTAAATGGTACTGGAATAGCTCTCTCAACAGAAAGTAAGAAAGAACAAAAGGAAGAAGGAAAGGAAGGAAGGAAGGGAGAAAGGAGAGAGAGAGAGAGAGAGAGAGAGAGAGAGAGAGAGAGAGAGGGAATCAGAGTCTACATTTTACAGTCGCTAGACTCATAAAAATTAGCAAAGCAAAGACTTATTTTAAATTAAGAATACAAAGAAATAAAGGTTCAAGCTGAGAAAAAAGAAAAATATTAGTAAAAATTTCAATTCAGTTTGTTTATTTTAAACATCATTGTCCTTTCCATCTTCTTTGAGTGTAAGAGATGAGGTAAATCAATCTTTCAACTAAAGATGTATCTTTTAACTCAAATAGTAAGATGAATTAATTACAAATATAATAGAAAAAAGTTTCCTATTACTTTCTCTAAAATGGGCAAAAATCAACACTTTGCATCCAATGACATGAGCACTGTACTGTATTTAACAGTTGGACCGTTACCAAAGAAGCAAAATATTATTGTTCACTTTTCCCCCCATAAAATTCTCTACTTAAAGTTGTTAAAAATGTACTAGTATAAAAATATGAGCATAAAAAGGTCAGCAAAGAATATATTTATAATAGTTAACTTATAGTATTTAAAATCACTGTACAAATGCAAGTTCCTCGGTACTAGCATGGTCTCTATGGAGATGCGGCATACCTCGTAATGGCTTTCTTCATTCTCCTGCATGTGGAAACCCGCAGAGCTGGGACATTGCTGAGGAGTGACAGGAATATTGTCACTTTTGCTGTGTGAGTTACACTGCAAGAGATTACCAAATAATTGTGACAAACTACTCCCCATTTAGAGTGTCTATTGAGAGACAAGGTTGTTTGTTAAGAAACTAATTAAGGAATACAATTTGAATTAACAAAGGTCGAGTCTACACTCATAGTACATGCGATGATATTGAGCTTTTATAAAAAATAAAAATAAAAAATAAACCAAGGATGAACAAAAATAAAACTTTATTTTTACTATTTTTAAAGCAATAATGATTTATTATGCTTATGATTTTAGTAGCTAAACCTTAAATTTAATAGCTAAAGTCATTAATATCTCACACATTACTATGTGTAATATTATATATATATATATATATATATATATATATATATATATATGACATGTTAACCTGTGACATCAATATTATTTTCACTTACAGATGAGGAAAATAAGGCATAAAAATAATTTTAACAAGGTTGGGCTGCTTTCCAGCTTTCTGGGGCCATGTTCCATATCTTATTTGCTCCATGCATGGCTTTTATAAATGATGCATTTAAAATAGATAAAAATGAAACACTAAAAAATTTAAGGTCTTAAAATATTGCTTCATTTTTTTCCTGCACCAAATATATATTTAAAAACAGGTTAACTGAAATAATTTATTTGGAAATAAATGTGAATTGTAATACATAAGATATTAAGTTATGGCATGGCCTTTTTCTGTTAAAATATTAAATTGGCTATTTTCAATATGCCTTATGAGTTTTTATATCAAATAAGATATACACTTTCTATTATCCTACTTCCTTCTTCCTTAAATCTTTTGTTAGATTCAAGGCAAGGAGTATTTATAAGCATTGCTGTTTGACCATTTATTAAACAACACGTTGGTATTTCTTAAGATTTCTTTAATAAAAGATATTGTGGTGCTTCCACAATGAATTCATCATTGAAATATAACCATTCCTCTCCCATAAGACTACAACAAGCACACAGAATTTTATGGCTTAAGTAGGAAAAAAAATTTTTTTCAAACTAGTGTGTTGCATTTTCTGTCCACTAATGAGGTTTAACTTCCCCCATTCCAAAAAACAACTTGTAATAAAATATCTATCAAAGACATTTTATAAAGAAAAATAAGTTGTAGACTTTAATACACTGATGTTAGTATATTCTTATTTAAACACTACCATTTTATATACTTAAATGCATTTTGAAATGCATTACATTTTTAAGTGTTTTGTAATTATTTTGAAGTAATTTTAAAGCCATAGAAGGGGCAAATAAATTAAAATATTTCTAGAATATTCTTCATTACATTTTGAATATATCAATTACCATGTATTTTTGTTTGTTTAAGCGAAATAACAATATGGAAGAGTAGAAAGTCATGACTTTCAAAATCAAAACTATATCAGAAACTTTTGGCATGAAAAACATTATTTATGCCTGTCCTCTCCACAAACAATACCCATCAATCCCGTTCAAAACTTACCTCCCCTAGGAACTCTTTATGGGTGACTAAACTAATGGCAATTGCCATTTTAACCTCTGCTTGCAACCCAAGCAATTTTAAATGTAGTTTGTAAAATGCAGCTCTGCCAGTATTAATTCTTAGAATGACACTAAGCTTCTCTAAACCACATCACTGTTAATTATGAAGGCCTTTCTGATATTTCTCAACAATGGCTTCCTTAGCTTTCAAAAAAAAAAAAAAGTTTAGATCTTAAAACAGTTATTTTCATCTGTGATGTTCCTAGACGTTTTAATCATTCAATTCCTGTTCCTAGCTTCTCCTCATATCTATTCATGCTGATTAATCTTTTAAAAACATCTCATGTATTATGCAGTTTTTCTCCCTAGAAACATTTTCTCAATTCCTGTGGCCCAGCAGTGGCTCACACCCTGGTTGTATTAGATTCACCTGGGAGTTCCAAAAAATGTTCATGAATAAACCCCAATTCACACTGGAGAAATTTATAGCTAAGGGAAAAATAGTTTTTAAATATCCAGGCAACTCTAATGTGCAGTCAGAGTTAAGATCCCTGGGTGAAGGTTAATATTTCTTCATCTGACCCTCAGGACATTAATGGTAAATTTTGGCCTCACTTCCTCCTTTTCCTTATTTAACCCATTATGGACTAGATGCTATTTTTTTATGGATATTTCATAATGCCCCTGAACCTGAAAAAAACTATATTTGTGTAATACTTTATACCTGCCAATATAAGATTTTATATATTATCTACAAGAACCCTCTGCAGAGAGGTAAAAAATATGCTCCTTCTTTAATAGGTGTGAAAGACAAAGGTTCAGATGTACCTAATGCCCTTTGTGCAAGAATTTGCCAGGGAAATGCACCCTAAGTGACAAGACTTAGGCAATTAATACTCTGCCGTATCCCCTTTATGGGTCTATTAATTTCCTCATTATCTTCATATTCCACTCTGTTTATTCATTTTTATTAGTCATTTACTAAATAGATTCAATATTTCAAAATTGTATTGGTTCACCCAGATATGGCATTTACTATTTGTAATACCCTCACTCTAATAGTGAAGTTATATACAGAGACAAACAACACTACAATATGTAAAACTATAAAAAGCTATGCACAGATAGCTAAGGGGCAGAAAAGAAAGAATGGCTGGACTCCTGGGTGTGAAAGATGGACTGGTAAGGGAATCATATTCAGCATGAATTCATGCCAGAAGAAACAGCATATGCAAAGACTAGTAACATATGAATTCTCATAATTTGGCCTGTGAGTTTGACAATGCTTGAACCGTAAAGTACATGATGATAAATTTTAGAATGGGAACAGAAGTTATTAATGCATTAAATTTGACAGTAGACCCAATGACAAAAAGTTACAGAATTAAACTTAATATAAGGAATGACTACAAACTAATGACTACCAAATAAAAGCGCTTTATAAACAGTGGAGGTACCAAGGATGAGTTTTAGTATCATTCCTTCTCTCCTAACCTACCTAAAGGATTACAATATAAGCAAAATGAGTGCATTTGAAATACTACTGTGAACTCAGGTAAGTCCCTCCATCTTGACAATATTTCACCAACTAAAAATTATTTGTTTGCCAAATTTGATATGAATAATTATATAATAAATTATAGTTCAGCTAGATGTGCTTAATCAGATTTAATATTGCAGAAAACATATGTAAATCAAACTTGAAAGGTCCAGAACTCAATAACAGCAATCATGTTAAATGGAAATCACGGCAGCCCTGCCCTGTGTGGCTCAGCTGGTTGGAATGTCCTGTGCACCAAAAGTTTGCTAGTCCAGTTGATTCCTAATCAGGATACATACCTAGATTGGGGGCTCCTACAGGAGGCAACTGATGGATGTTTCTCTCATACATACATGTTTTTATCTCTCTCTTTCCTTCTCTAAAATAATCAGTAAAACATATTCTTGGTGGGGATTTTTTTTTTAAAGGAAATCACTATAAATATCTTTGTTTTTATTTTAAAATCAACTTGAAGTTTTCCATTACCTACAATTGATAGTCCTTATTTAAAATCTTGGATATGCCTTTTCTCCCCCATAAAATCCATTGCAGTTCCCAAGAGATTGTCCTTAACTACCTATGGAAATACTTGCTCAAACCTGCCTCATTACCAGAAATATTAGCTCTTTCATTTTTGACTCAGAATTCTATCATGATATCAAGAGGAAAATATCAACAGTAGCAAAGGCAACAAAAGTTTTATGAAAATAATCACAAAAATAAAGGACACAGCTGTTTTCTTTGCTAAAAAGGGGTTTGTTCTTTACGTTCCCCCCCCCCAAGTCTATAGCAGCGATATGCCTTGTTATTCTACTCCTCCTTCTACCTTCCTACAAATCAATGTTGTTTGCTAAGAATTAATGGCACTGTTATAAATTGTGTGCAATCATTACAGAAACAGAAGTCTTTCATTTTTTGTTCTATATTTTCTAGTAAATAACAATTCTAGTTGTTAACTACTCCATCTGAAATTTTTTTCCTGCCCATTTTAAGAAGCTAATAAGTCCTTTTATAAAGAGTTGTAAAACTTTTGATACAAAAGCCCTGGAGATTGATAAGAAATTCACATTTACAGAAAGGAGCTACTTTAAAGAGCTGTCTATACTTGCTCTCTGTAAGGTTCTCCATAAAACACTTTGGAGAGCTCACATGTATCAAATTTTGTCCATCTCTATGCCCCTGATACTGCTCTATCCTGATTGCCAGTGATGTCTACATTTGCATCTTAAAGGGCAATTCTCAGTCCTCATCTTGCTTTATACCCTGACTAGGGACCTGGTGCACAAAAATTTGTGCACTCAGGGCTACCGGGGTCCCTCTGCTTGGCCTGTGCCCTGTTGCAGTCTGGGACCCCTTGAGGGATGTCCACCTGCAGGCTTAGGTCCACTCCCCAGGTTATTGGGCCTAAGATGGCAGTCAGACATCCCTCTGGCAGCCCGAGATCCCTCAGGGGATGTCCACTCGCCAGTGGGGAGCAGGCCTAAGCTGCAGTCAGACATCCTTAGCATTTCTGAGGCGGCAGGAGAGGCTCCCACAACCACCGCTGTACTGGCAGCCTTCTAGCTTGTGGCTTAGCATAGCTCCCCCTGTGGGAGTGCCCTGACCACCAGGGGCAGCTCCTGCATTGAAGTAGCCCCCTGGTGGTCACTGTGTGTCATAATGACCAGTCATTCCTAGTTGTTCTGCTGTTAGGGTCAATTTGCATATTACACTTTTATTACATAGGATAGAGGCCTGGTGAATGGGTGAGGGCCAGCTCATTTGCCTTGAAGGGTGTCCCGGATCAGGGTGGGGTTCCCGCTGGGGTGCCTGGCCAGCCTGGGTGAGGGGCTGATGGCTGTTTGCAGGCTTTCCACAGTCCCTTCAAGGTGGGTTGCCCCCTCTGGGGTGCCTGGCCAGCCTGGGTGAGGGGCTGATGGCTTTTTGCAGGCTGGCCACAGCTCCCATTGACCCAACATCTCAGCGAGGCTGGCTGGAATCAGGTTTCTGGGGTTTATTTATCTTCTATAATTGAAACATTGTTGCCTTGAGTGGAGGCTACAGCCAGCCTAGGCAGGCAGTTTCTTCCATGGCTGGTGCAAGGTAAGCCTCCTGTTTGCTCTAGCTCCATTGCTACTGGCCACCATCTTCGCTGAGTTAATTTGCATACAGTCACTCTGATTGGCTGGTAGGCATGGCTTTGCTGGTGGGTGTGGTTTAAGTGTAGCAGAGTTGTGGTCAATTTGCATGTTACTCTTTTATTAGATTAGATAACTCCTTCCTTCTGGATCACTTATGTCATTACCTTTACTGGGGAACATAAGCTAATGGGTTGTTTCTTACCCCTTGTGTTCTCTTTATGGAATAGTTTAACTGTTTGCATTGCTATTATTAAAATTGAGAAGCCTGAAGCAGATGAGGCCTGAGTATTTTCTCAGAAAGTATGTTTTCCAGTGGTCCCTGACTTTAAAATACATTTTCAATTAGACACATGGACAATATCTCACTTACAAGCAGATAAGGGTAGAACTCTTAGAACATTCCTAAACATGTTTATCTCAAAGCACATATTATTTTAGTGCTTCTAGAAACTGATAAAGCTCATATGTTAGTGGGGTCTTATCATTTCTAAAAATTTGTTCCAATAATTTAGTGTCCTAAAACTTACTCTGTCTCAAATCAGGAAGCCTTGAGTCTATATTTACCACCATCTCACTAATATCTTCTACTAGAGGCTCAGTGCACAAAATTCTGCAGTGGGGGAAGAGTGGATCCCTCAGCCTGTCCTGCATTCTCTCACAGTCCAGGATCCCTTGGGGCATGTCCGCCTGCCAGCTTAGGCCCGATCCCCAGGGGATCTGGCCAAAACTGGCAGGCAGACATCCCTCTTGCAGTCTGGAACCCCACACTCCTTACTGCCTGCCTGCATGCTGCTCCTTACTGCTTTGCTTTGTGCTCCTTAGCACTGCTGTGGAGGCAGGAGAGGCTCCCACCACCATCACTGCACTCATCAGCTGTGAGCCTGGCTTCTGTCTGAGTGGGACTCCCCATGTGGGGACAGTTTCTGTGTTGAGCATCTGCCCTCTGGTGGTCAGTGAGCATCATAGCAACTGGTTGTTCTGGTCATTCTACCATAATGGTCACTTAGGCTTTTATTATATAGATATCATTCTCCATTGGTTTATTTTTCTGTTATCATTAAATATATTTGCAAAACAAAGTGAAAATTCTCATTAGATTTTGTTGAACATGTAGGTATTCAGCATGGGTAATATATATTTTGATTCAGAATGAAGATGCAATATATATTTTAAAACCAATTCTATATAAATAGCTAGTCAAATCACAGAAATATAGAGGACTAGAATGCATATAAATTTCAAGGTAGAGATTATTAAAGTCGAATAATAAAAAAGAGGGGAATTGCAAAAAGTTTTAAAAGAAATATCAACTGTATCTATTGCATACAGAAAGTCTTTGTTTTGTTAGTTGTTTTGCCTCTCTTTAGAAACAAGAATACATTTTCCTTAAAAATTAGAGATATAAATATTAGCATATGTTAATTTGGGGTACTAGAGACAAGTATTTTTATTATCTCTGTTCACTGTCTCCAAATTTTTCAAATACCTGCAAACAGGTAAGTACATAGAAAAAGAATTAGCATGATTGTTAGCTCCTTCATCACCTGGCTGGTGTGGGTCAGTGGTTGAGCCTCTACCCATGAACCAAGAGGTCACCGGCTTGATTCCTGCTGAGAGCACAGACCCTGATTGCAGGCTTGATTCCAAAAAGCAGGCATGTAGAAGGCAGTGGGTTGATATTTCTCTTTCATCAGTGTTTCTATTTATCTCTCTTTCTCTATAATCTCAATAAAAACATATTTTTAAAGATTTGCTTCATCCACAACAAGGTGATTATTGATAATAGTTATGAAAGGGCTTTATAAACCATAATTGTGCATCTTTAGAAGTAAATGTTCTACATAGGTGTGACGTTCTTCCTGACTTGACTCTAGGTAAGTCCTCTTCTTCCAGTTGATTATGGTTTCTAAAGCCAGGTGAGGCACAGGATTGCTTTTCTTCTTTTTTTTAAATATATTTTATTGATTTTTTACAGAGGAAGGGAGAGAGATAGAGATTTAGAAACATCAATAAGAGAGAAACATGGATCAGCTGCCTCCTGCACACTCCCCACTGGGGATGTGCCCGCAACCAAGGTATGTGCCCTTGACTGGAATCTAACCTGGGACCCTTCAGTCTGCAGGCCAACGCTCTATCCACTGAGCCACACCAGCCACGGCTGATTGCTTTTCTTTTATAGTACCACAGCTAAAAGGTCATTTTCTACTTCCTGTACCAATAGTTCTCCTTTCTTTCACCTCATGAGGAAAAGGGTTCCTCCTGTTGCTAATTTATCTCCAGCATACAACATAGTGCCTGGAACATTACTGAGTATTTTCTAAATATTTCAAGTGAAATGGAAGAATACATGAATAAATGCACAACTTTTACAATGACATATTCACCTACGTGATTTTGGTTTCTAATTCTCTGGATGAAAAATTCTTTGTACCTGTTTTCTTTTTTGTTTCATTTTGTCTCCAAAAGATAAAATCATTGCAAAATTAACATTCCCAAGACCTCCATTTTCATCACAAGTGCTATCACAGAAATAAAAGCCATTAGTATCATAGACTGAGTGCTTGTAGTGGCAGCATCAAAGAAAGTAGTGGGTTTAGCCATCGTGCTTTGTTTCTCCACTGGACCCTTAGAAACTCATGGCAGGAAGAAACTTCCTTACAATGATATGTTGCCTAAGGGATCCATGTACATCTACCTATTACATATATGAAAACATTTGCTCCAGTTCAACTTCTGGGACCTGCAATGTTTTTCTACCTGTAGACTTTGACAACTCCATCCTCGTGATTTTTCCAGACAACAGACACCTTTGTGTATAAGTTTACCCAGATATGCTTCAAAATTCCTTGAACTGACTACTAACCCTTCTCACGTGGTGGAAATTCTCCTCCATCCTTGTCACAATCTCCATCCCAGATACCCTTTCAGTCCAGAGATCTTTTCATTCTTCCTCCTTTTTCATGTCCCAAATATATCTCTTCCCCTTCCCCCTTCCTCAATAGCACTCTCTCCTCTGTATCAAGCCTTCCCCTTTTAATCCCAGGTTTGCAGAGAGACTAGCAAGCTAAGGGTAGTCACTACTACCCAATGAAGAGAAAAGTTGGCTGTGCCATGTAGGATTTATGAAAAGATAAAAGCTATATACTCTTTTGGCACTGGCCATTAAATAGACCAATTGGTGCTCCTCAATTATAGATCTGTGTGATCCAGTGATAGTAACAGCTACAAAGTTGTATTTATTAATGTGCATTTTGTTGTTGCAAGTATGTCACTTTTTTTTACCGCGAATATTTTTTATTTCTTCAAATTTGCTGTTTATAAGGAGTGACTGAAATAAAAAAATATAATTGAGTCCCATCATCATCATGGAAATGGCTTTAAGAGAAAACTGGTCAAATGAATATTAACGCTTCCCATTTTCAACCAGTAAATAGTTTGCCACTGATAAAACAGACAACCAAGTCTGTCAAGAATGCTCAAGATATATTACATAATACAACATGCCTGTTCACGGGGAGTGAGGGAGGAAAGACTAGGAAATAATTTATGTGAACTTCTTGAAAGTATGTCACTTTTAAACATTAGTACAACATTTACCTCAGTTCACTGTTTCATGACATACATTTCACATTTCAAAACAGTTAATATACTAGGACTATTTTATAATCAGGAAAAATATTAACACACCTAAGTAAAAAAAGAATTGGGAAAATATCTAAAAATGTGAAATTAATGTCTGAAGAAATTCAGTAAGTTGTTCATGCTGAAGTACCAGATGAAACATTTATTTTTTTTTCTTTGGTCAGGAATTCCTCTTGCATATGTTACTCCAGAATTTAATGGTCTCCATTATAGGCTGGCTGACATTTTTCAAACAATTGTAACAATTTAATAAAATGTATAGATGCCAAGTACCATAACGAAGAAATTGCTTTCTCTCCGTATATTATTGCTTAAGTGGCATTTGAAAGCAATTTATTGTCATAAAGATCTTTGGTTACTACAAAGTTGTAGCAATTCTGTATGGTGTCCATTTCCTGAGAATGCTTGCTCAGTTGCTTTTCCTTCTATGCAACGACTTTCAAGGCTTTTGTTAAGGGACTATTCACAAGTCAAAAATAAAGGTAGAGATACACTAGTATTCCAAAAATAATTATTCCATTTTTGAAAATGCTTACATTAGACTGAATTTTTCCTCCTATTCTCAATAGAATATTTAATTAGAGTGGGGAGAAAGAAAAAAAAGTAAGTTTGTAATCATGCAGGATTTGGAGTAATTCAATTAAGGATTTAACAATAGCGCCCTATATCATGTTACTCCATAGGTCCCCTCTAAATGTGCAATCAGAGAGCAGCCCTCTGTGAAGTGAACACTGAGTGTGCCAAAGAGTCGTCAAGGCAGAGGCTCAGGGGTGGTGGATGCATAAGAACAGAATCTTGCTAAATAACTAACTACATGTGTAAGCCCATGTATTTCCTTACACCCAGACAAAAAATTACTACTGAGTTCTCTCACTTAATGTAGGTAAACTGGATAAAATTTTAGGTCATTATTCACCAAGGAAGAGCAATGCAAAACCATCTTTACGAGGACCACAAATCCTAGTTGCTCTGTGCACATTGCATTTTCTTTAAATGGTTTGTGGATGGTATAATAATATTATGCACCTCTTTTGACCCAGTTGCTATAGGCAAGCATAGAAATAAAATCCCTCAGAAAGTATACTTCAAACACTAATGTTCTATACTTTACAATTTCTCCATTGTTCCCTTCGTTGTATTATTACCTTACTGTAAAGCCATTTCAAAGAGCAATAATACATTGAAAGGTTTTAAATTACAAAAGGATTATATGCTATATTGCTTGGGCAAAGCTCTATTAATGCCAGTAGGCACTGTGCATTGCAACTTAATTCTGCATTTTAAATAAATGGTTGCAGGCAATACAGGCCTTTGCAACTTCTTAGACATTTAAAAAGAGATACTAACTTCTGTCCAAACATTTTCAAGAAATACAATATCAGAAATTTCCAGTGCCATGGCTAATCAGAATTATGCATTCTGTTTTTATGTAAGACAATTGTTTTGTAGTTCATTATATTATTTGTTGTTATAAAATCCCTGAGACTCTTCATATATTTTTACTATATATATATTTATATATATAAAATTGATTTTTCACAGAGAGGAAGGGAGAGAGATAGAGAGTCAGAAACATCGATGAGAGAGCAACATTGATCAGCTGCCTCCTGAACACCCTCCATTGGGGATGCGCCAGCAACCAAGGTACATGCCCTTGACCAGAATTGAACCTGGGACCCTTCAGTCTGCAAGCCAACGGTCCATCCACTGAGCCAAACCAGTCAGGACAATTTTATTCATATTTTAAAGAGAAACAAAAACTAAATTTTTCTCAATACACAAAAATAGGCTGTCTAAAAGTATTTTAAATTCCAAACATAATGAAAGAGGTCCTGTTTTAGATGTGTTCACTTGGATTTAAAGATGAGTCTTGTGTTATGTTTCCAAATGGAATTGAAAGATTTCAGGAAAGGAAAATGATGAGTTTCATTTTCATTCTAGGTAATTAATGCTTAAGAATAGATCAGTCAATGTACTTTTTGAGTATGTTATAAATTTTTAGAGCATTATGAAAGAGTGCCAAATACATAGCGCTAAAATTAACTTATTAGGGAACAACATATTAGTTCATCATATGTCCAATTCACGGGTATCAAAGTACAAAGAAAAGTTATATGAGCCTAAGATATAAGGGAATTCGGGTGTGTACTGATGGAATCTCCACACAGTAAATGTTTTTAGTTTGTTAGTTTATTTGTTTTCTATACTCTGTTCTTTAGAAGAATACAGAATAAGTCTTTGTGAGATAATAACAATTTTATTATACAACTAGGGGCCCAGTGCACAAAAATTTGTGCACTCGGGGTGGGAGGGTCCTTCAGCCCAGCCTGTGCCTCTCGCAGTCTGGGACCCCTCAGGAAATGTCCACCTGCTGGCATGCCTGGTCAGCCTGGGTGAGGGGCTGATGGCTGTTTGCAGGCTGGCCAAGCTCACCCCGCCACCCACCCCACACCCACAGCTGCCTGCCCTACCTCCGCCTGCCCCCACCGCCACCCGGCCACACCCACTGCTGCTCGCTCCATGGCTGCAGGCCTCCATCTTGGCTGGGTTAATTTGCATACAGCAGCTCTGATTAGCTGGTGGGAGTGGCTTGGCTGGTGGGGATGACTTAGGCATCTCGGAGAGATGGTTAATTTCCATATTACTCTTTTATTAGAGTACATGATATAAAAATAGATTTATTTACTCCAATTAAATAAGGATTAATATTTAAGTTCATGGTAATTTCATAAAATAGAGGAGGATAATATATAAAATTGATAGAATAATATATAGAAAACATTTTATAAAACATTACTCTTCATATTAACAATACTGATAATAGCCCTGTGGCCATGGCTCAGTGGTTAAGAGAGGACATATGAATCATGAGGTGAAGGTTTGATTCCTGGTTAGGGCACATGTCTGGGCTGTGGGCTCCATCCCCAGTGGGGGATGTGCAAGAGGCAGCCAATCAATGATTCTCTCTCATCATTGGTGTTTCTATCTCTCTCCCTTTTCCTTCCTCTCTAAAATCAATAAAACTATATATTTTTTAAACCACAAGACTGATACTAGAAATCCAGTTGCAA
>PVJC01006836.1:0-53454 GCA_004026665.1 Murina feae | reverse complement strand
GGCAGGCAGTTGCAACAGAACCCTTTGGTTTGGTCTAGTTCCGTGGCTGTTGGCCTCCATCTTGGCTGGGTTAATTTGCATACAGCCGCTCTGATTGGCTGTTGGCCTCCATCTTGGCTGGGTTAATTTGCATACAGCCGCTCTGATTGGCTGGTGGTAATGGTCACATTTGCATGTTTTGCTTTTATTATAGAAGATATGTAATTTATAAAAGTTTAAAGTTAGGTTTTCACTCATATAACTTTGATCTTATTAAAATTTTTGTTAACCATAACCTAATGGGTATTAACATAATGGTATTTGGTGAGTTCTTATTTGTTATAACAACTAAACCCCAGTTTACCACTGTTATATGAAACATGTCAGAAGTTATTCTTATTTCAGTTGTATAAAAATAGAAATCAAGCACATGAAAAATCTCACTGTTTTAAGAAGACAAACTAAAGAATACTGTCTTCTATAATGTTTAGGGAAGTATTGGAGAAAGAACGAGCAATAATGATAATTTTATTCATTCACTCATCCATTTAATGACTGTGCTGTGCCAAGCACTGTACTAGGCACTGGAGAAACAGAATTGAACACAGACACTCCATACTCTAAAGGAACTTATATTCCACTGGAAGAAGGCTGACACTAAATGACAATTTCAGATAATTATTTATGTTTTTTAATAAAATGAAAACCTGGTAAGGAGATGAAGAGTGATAGAATGAGTGGTCACAAATATCCATTTGAGTGACTGACATAAGGACATGTGAATGAAGTGAAAGAATAAGGCATGTGGATGTATAAGGGCCAAGGTTTCCAGACAGAGGGAATAGCAAGTACACATCTTTAAAAATGAGTAAGATAGCCAGAATTTTAAGAACAAAAGAGATTAAACTAAGGCCATACAGTTGATAAAATCAGATGCTGAGGAAGTAGCTAGGAGCCATCTCTTTTAGTAATTTGTAGGCTGAGATTAGTTTTATTCCAGGTGTGCTAGAAGTTATTGGAGAGTTCTGAGCAAGATGTGATAATCTGGTATGTGTTTTAAAAATAACTCTCTGGTGTTTGGATGAAGAACAGACTCTAGTTGGTCAGGAATGAACGCAGGGAACCGATGAGAAGGCCTTGTTAAGAGTCCAGGAGTTAGGAAGGTATGCCTGGGTAGATAGCCGTAGAGGCTGTTTGCCATATATTCAATAAGTAAACTATGTTTCCAAAAAGTGCACACAGGGGCAAAGCATTTGTTCACATTATACATCGCAAACAGTTTAGGAAGGCGTGATCTCACTTATAAGTGATATTAATATGGATAATTAACCTGGTTAAATATCTCAGTTAAAATATTTCCAAATTATTCATATGCAGTTGCTACTTTAATTGTTTTACCCACTTAAATACTTCAAAACATCATAGAAAAGAAAAAATATATAGAACTGGGTTTTGTTGTTAAATTACAAGAACTTATAGAAGGGTACATGAGATGTTTCCTGGGCCAGATAAAAAATAATGTTATTATGTTCTTTGATTAGTAGGACTTCATAAATGTTCTCAATATGATTAAATTTGGAGTTATTGTGCTATTCAT
Source organism: Murina feae (assembly GCA_004026665.1). NCBI lineage: Eukaryota > Metazoa > Chordata > Mammalia > Chiroptera > Vespertilionidae > Murina > Murina feae. The sequence continues at coordinate 51,878 of PVJC01006836.1, read as the reverse complement.
TAAGATATGTTTTTATCTATTTTTGTACTAAAGAATTGAATAATAGCTCAAAATGTAAAGTTATCATTTTTCTATGAGACTTTAATCAAATGATTGCCATTAGCTATATAATTCCATAAAAAGAATTATTCTGTTCTCCCTGGATGGTTAGTTCACTAGAAATTGTATTACTGTACCAATAAATCTTACTTCTAGAGTAAGATCAGAAAAAGAGTTTAATTTAAAATTCTCTGAGTCATTTTCTTTGAAAAATTTTAGTAAGTTAAACTGAAACTGCATTCAGCAAATATTTACTAAGCAGTTTCTAAGTGTCAGATTTTGTCTAGTACCAAAGGATGTTAGAATGATTATGATCATAGGCCTGCATAAAACAATTTGGAAGTTTCACACAGAATGATGGAATATTAAATTGATACTTACTAAATTAATAATGTAGTTACTTCCCAGACATCTTTGTGAAATTTCCAGGGAGAAATACTTTGCGATTCCCTTTAGTTCAGAGCTATGTGCTTTGATTGAAGGAAATGCCTGTAGCTGTCAAAGTAATCATACTCTCATAGAAACAGAAACAATACAACTATATGTACATTCAAACCTTTCATATCATATTAGTTGAGTGAAATGTGAAAAAATCAGCAATAATATAACATAATGGATTAACAGGTTCAGTTACATGGTTAAGTTTACAAGCGCTATAAAAATTCACTTAGAAGAAATTAATGTTTATAGAATGTTCAGAAAAGGTTTATAGGAAAAAAAAAAACAACCCAACTGAGATGTGTCATATGAAATTTGCATAGTGACAAAAAGGAAAGATCATTTGGGGCTGGGAAACACAGAAATAGTGTAGCAGAAGAAATGGTTATGATGTATTTGAATGATTATACAAGGAGAATAGTGGGAAACGAGTATAGTTAAGTCATCTTTGGAGCTATACATTTTAAAATATTTTTTATTGGTTTTCTGCGAGCGGAAGGGAGATGGAGAGGGAGATAGAAACATCAATGATGATAGAGTATCATGAATCAGCCACCTCCCAAATGACCCCCCCTGGGGATCAAGCCTGCAACCCTGGCATTTGCCCTGATCAGGAATCCAATAGTGACCACCGAGCCATGCTGTCTGGGTGCCATACTTTTTAAAACTTTCACAATTGGTTTTGTCACCTATAAAAAGGGTATCATATTACAAGTCTGACAGAGCTGTTTTGAGGATTAATGGAAGTGATTTGGACAAAGACTATAACTCAGTCTTGACCCTAATGGGCACATTAATGCTACCCAGTACTTTGATATTTCTTTTGCCTGCTGCTGCTACCCTACCAATTCAAGCCTTTGTCAACTCAGACTCTTTCTTTAAGCTGCACCACTAGTACAATAGGTAGAATGATTTGGTAAATAGTTTGCTAAAGCAGTCAGGCAAGAAGTGAGCTTTCCCTTTTCTTTGTACTATTCATATGACATAACAATTTACTTACATTTATTTTTCTTTTGCTAAAATAGATTTTAAAACAATTTTGACCACTAGCTTCTTCTAATACAAGATTACTTTATTCCTTAAAATAAGAATATCAATTACTGAATCTATTTTCATCAAATCATAACCTGTATCAATAAAGATAATAACTTCTTGAATTGTTTCATTTTACCATTAGGCTCTTTTCTAACACTGCTCAGCCTTTAATATGAAATTTGATGAGAAAATACCACATCTATCATTATAAACATCTTTATTATAATGACATTTTGATTAGATTTCAAAATGATTATATTATTAGTAGACTTGTAATGAAATTAGATCTTATTTATGGAGAATGCTATTATGTATAAGTAAATACTCATATTTTCTGCTGCAAGATAATCCTGAAGATTGTTTAAAAGGATTTAAAAATATATTTGATGTGCAATTAGAGGCTGCTTATTTTTGACAATTAATGTTTAATAAGTTTATGTTTTTTGCTATTAATAATAACAACTAAGTTCAAATTAATTAATCCCCATAAATCATTAAATCCCACTGACTGGGGATGTAGTTAAAACAACCAATTATAGTTTTTTAAAAATTAATAGACTTGTATTAGAGAGATTTTAGGTTTACATAAAAATTGTGCAGAAAATAGTATTTCTATATAACTTCTCGCATCCTACCACTCTTCTCCCCCTAATTTCCTTATTATCTGCATCCATTAATGTAGTACCTTTGTTACATTTGATGAACCACTATTAATTAATACATTACTAGGGGCCCGGTGCACAAAAATGTGTGCACTCAAAGGAGTCCCTCAGCCCGGCCTGTGCCCTCTTGCAGTCTGGGACCCCTCAGGGACTGTCCACCTGCTGGCATGCCTGGCCAGCCTGGGTGAGGGGCTGATGGCTGTTTGCAGGCTGGCCAAGCCCCCAGTCGGAACCCTCACCCCATGGGGGTGTGGCCAGCCTGGGTGAGGGGTCGAGGGCCGTTTTCTGGCTGCCCACAGCCTGTTCAGGGTTCGGGTCCCTACTGGAGTTCCTGGTCAGCCTGGGAGAGGGGCTGGGTGAGGCAACTGGGCACCACCTGCGGGGTCCCAATCGCTGGCTCCACCTCCTCTGCAGCTGGAGCCCAGTCAGCCATGCTAGGCGCTGCCTGTGGGGTCCCGATTGCTTGCTCCCCACCTCCACACCTGGTGTCCAGCTGGCCTTGCTGGGCACCTCCTGCGGCTCCCAGCAGGCCCTGCTGGGTGCTGCTTGTGGTCTGATTTGCTGCTGGGCTCCTGTTGCCAGGGTAACGCCACCAGCTTCCTGCCCCACCACTATGGGTGCCGCCATTTTTGTTCGGGAGTGACGGTTAATTTGCATGTTACTCTTTTATTGGATAGGATTATTGGCTAACATCTATAGTTTACATCAGGATTCATTCTTTGTGTTGCTCAGTTTTATGGGTTTACAATGTTATGTATCCACCATTACAGTTTTTGCAGAGTAGTTTCATTGCCTTAAAAATGTTATATGTTCCATCTATTCATTTTCCCCTGTTGTCTTGAAACTTTGGTGACAATATTCTCCATAGTTTTGCCTGTTCCAGAATGTCATGTAGTTGGAATCATTCTTTATAAAACCTTTACAGACTGATAGCTTTCACTTAGTCACATGCATTTAAGGTTCTTCCATGTCTTTGATGGCTTGATAGCTCATTTTTTTTTATTGCTGAATAATATTTCATTACATGGATGCATCATTGTCTATTGATCCCTTTATTCTTTTTTAAAAATATATTTTATTGATTTTTTACAGAGAGGAAAGGAGAGGGATAGAGAGTTAGAAACATCGATGAGAGAGAAACATTGATCAGCTGCCTCCTGCATACTCCCCACTGTGGATGTGCCCGCAACCAAGGTACATGCCCTTGACTGGAATTGAACCTGGGACCCTTGAGTCCGCAGGCTGATGCTCTATCCACTGAGCCAAATGGGTTAGGGCAATCCCTTTATTCTTTATGAAATGTTTAGAAGTATCTATTTATAGTTTTTTTTTCCCTGAAAACTAATTTCTTTTGTAATTTAAAGTATATTACTATGTAATTTTTATGTCTTTTCCATTTTATATTTGGAATCAAAATTTTATTTTAAGCAATGCTGAGTAAATTTTATATATGAATGGTCACTATTATTATGATATGCCCATAGAACAACTTTTTTAAAATCATGTAGTGGGGTCTTTCCCGCCCCTCATCATTTATCCCCTCTGTGCTTTCTTTTATTTCCACCCTGGCCCCTGCAATCACCACACTGTTGGCCTTGTCCATGAGTTCTCTCTTTTTTTTGCTCAATTTCTCCAACCCCCTAACAACCTACACTATCTTCCTGCTCTGTATATATGAGTCCCTCTCTATTTTGCTTTGTATTTCAGCTTATTTTGCTTTGTTCATTAAGTTCCACATATGAGTGAAATCACATGGTATTGTGATTTCAAAATAAATATGTTATTTGTGTTGTTTCATAATTTTTGTTAATATTATATTTTGAATTAAACATTTTCACCAGTTCAAAACATATTGACTTATATGCTTTACTAAAGGCTCTGTGCACAAAATTCTTGCACTGGGAGGGGGGGTTATCCCTCAGCCCAGCCCACCCCCTCTCACAGTCTGGGATCCCTCAGGGGATGTCCTACTGACACAGTCTGGCCTCCCTCTGTGGGCTGGTGTTAAACCCCGTAATGTGTCATCCAGTGGAAACCTCCTCTGAAGCCTTACCTCATGAGCAAGCTGCACATTTAAAGTTCCTAGGACTAAGCGTTTAGTTCTTGCAGAGATAGACTGTCCTTTCTGTTGCCTGACCATCTAAACCAGACATTTCTCACAACCTCTTTTCACTGTTGGTTCAGGCCTGTCGATCTTATTCTCAAGAATTAGTACCGACATATGGTAATGGTTTCTTCAGTCATTAGTGAATCAAGTTCTTCTTTTGATTTATTTTAGTATGTGGAACAATGTTTTTCTCTCTCATTATCCCAAAGAAATACACACCCAAAGCAATTAAAGGAATACCAATTTTCCAGTTTTCTTATATAATCCCAGACACTGTAGCACACTGCTGAAACCACTGTCAACCCAGTCAAAGATGAAGCCATATGCATATTCTGTAGCTTCTGCAATTGGAGGGAATGCAATTATTTTCTTGGCTTAAGCCCTACACCTTCCAAAACCCAACTACAAACGGAAAGGCTGCTGTGGTCCCAACTTGTGTCAGTTCCTTCTGGGCTTGCAGTCTCTTTCTGATTTTTTAGGGAAATAACTTCCCCTCTCCATAGCTACTCTCAAAGATACTCTATCCAAGCATCTGAGTGGTCCCTCTTTCTACCATACCCCCAGAATGCACACAAATACATACCCAAAGTAACAGTATCAACAAACCCAGCCACTTAAATAAGTTTCTTCCACAAGTCCTCCAATTCCTGACCCAAGGAAAAATAGAGGCCCAATTTTATTCTTTGATACGTCTTTCTATAGCTCTCTACAGTAAGCATTTCTATATTGTCTGAAAACATAGTATGTTTACAAAAAGAAAAGGAAAATAGAAATATAATTTCTCATCATAGATGGAATAGATGCCTTTGTTATTTTAAAATATTTTAATTATTTTCATATATTAGAGCTTAAGTTCATCCCTGACAGATGGTTATAACATAATGAGTGAAAAACATTAGTCATTTAACATATTTAAGCTACCGTGGAAAATTAGCTACTTCATGAAAATTGAAAAACTCATTTCCTAATGCGATTTAGATTTAGGCAATGCTGCAAGAATTTTCATTAAATAATATAAAAACAAATTAGAGGTATAGAAAGAAAACTCAGGGACAGTAAACACCATCATATTAAAATATGATTTCACAGTGTTAACTATTTAAAGATTAAATGCTTTTATTGGTAACTGCTTTATTATCAGCTATGTTTATTATCAGCTTATGTTTATTATCAGGTAAATGATTTGAGGTAGCTATTATTATAAGCATCTAGAATTTGACCAACATATTTATAAAATTACTAAGGGCCCAGTGCACAAAAATGTGTGCACCCAAGGGGGTTCCTCAGCCCGGTCTGTGCCCTCTTGCAGTCTGGGACCCCTTGGGGGATGTCCACCTGCTGACATGCCTGGCCAACTTGGGTGAGGGTCTGAGGGCCGTTTTTAGGCTGCCCACAGTCCCTTCAGGGTTTGTATCCCTACTGGTGTACCTGGCCAGCCTGGGTGAGGGACTGAGGGCCATTTTCAGGCTTCCCACAGCTCTCATTGACCCAAGGTCCCAGCAAAGCTGGCTGGAATCAGGTTTCTGGGGTTTCTTTATCTTCTATAATTGAAACTTTGTTGCTTTGAGCCTAGGCAGACAAGGAAGCCTCCTGTTTGCTTCAGCTCTGTGGCTTCTATAATTGAAACATTGTTGCCTTGAGCAGATGCCTGGCCAGCCTAGGCAGGCAGTTTGCTCCATTGCTGGTGCAACAGAAGCCTCTTGTTTGCTCTAGCTCTGTGGCTGCCAGCCGCCATCTTGGCTTGTTTAATTTGCATACAGCTGCTCTGATTGGCTGGTGGGCATGGCTTGGCTGGGGGGGCATGGCTTAGGTGTCTCGGAGTGATGGTTAATTTGCATGTTACTCTTTTATTAGATTAGATAATGGACTAGAGGACCAATGCATGAATTCATGCACTTTGGAGTCTGGCTGGCTGCCTTGATTGGGGCCTATTAGACCTGCCTTCCAGGTGAAGAGCTGTGGGCTGTTGGCTGGTTGGCTCCACCCCCTAGTTGTACTCTTGGTTGAGGGGACAATTTGTATATTAGCCTTTTATTATATAGGATAGTAAATGACTTTTAAAGTTGAGATTTAAAGTAAGTACTGTATTTTCCGGTGTATAATACAACTGGGCGTATAAGACAACCCCCAACTTTTGAGAAGATTTTCCTGGGTTAAAAGGCCGGAAAATATGGTATCTTTTAGTGGTGTAATAATTCAGGTACTGAATGTATAATTATTTCTTCAGCATTTTCATCATAAGGTTTTTTTCCCCTTTATACCTGTAATAAATCTTAGTTTACTCCAGATGCACATAGAAATGAGTGGCAGAGGAAAGCAGTGAGGAATGTTTTAAATGTTAATTCAATCTTTATTGAGACAATTGTCAAGTATAAAGTCATTGTTTTAATTTGGTTACTGATTTCTTTCTTCTGACTTAAAATTTTTCTTTTCATTTTTATGTTTCTCTCTACAGAAAGCTGACCTTGCAGTTGCTCCACTGGCTATTACCTACGTTCGCGAGAAGGTCATCGACTTTTCAAAGCCCTTTATGACACTTGGAATAAGTATTTTGTACCGCAAGCCCAACGGTACAAACCCAGGCGTCTTCTCCTTCCTGAATCCTCTCTCCCCTGATATCTGGATGTATATTCTGCTGGCTTACTTGGGTGTCAGTTGTGTGCTCTTTGTCATAGCCAGGTAACATGCTCACTTTTGTGATTTTTTTGGCAATTGTTACCTACTTTTTCTAATTAATAATTGTCAAAAGTCACAATCAGTTTTCTTTTTATTTCCCAGTGGGGTGCGGAAGAATAATCAACTGTTAACTGTCACATAACTTATTACAATGTCCTAGGATACCTTTTGGGGCAGAAAGAATGCTGGTTGTGTCAATAAGCTATAATTGTGGTAGAGTTTACTCTTTTTCATCACAATCTAAAAGAGTCCTAATTACCATGTTATAAAAATCATTTCTTCATTCTGAAGATTTCTTTTGAACGAGACAGCAAAATATAATTATGTTTTACTAATTTGATTAATAAATCATTCATAAAGATGGTAAAATTTTTTGGCCTTTATAATCCATAATATAGCTTAATTGAGGTGGCTGTTGCTTCTTTATTGTTATTTTTGAGGTGGAAATTTATAATCATTCTTCATTTATGCTTACCTCACTATCAAATTTTTAACAACTAGATTATTTCAAGATGATTTATTTTTCTTTTGCCTTCATTAAGAACATAAAACCATCCTTCAGGATTCAGAAAACTATGAACTTGAAATGAACTTGAAAGTCACATATTCATTATAAAAGTTGAATTTTTACAGTTTAGTACATATCAGAAAGGTAGCTCCAAACCCAACAGGAGTTAGAATTCTACTATAGGTCTTTCATGTTGATAAGTTTGATAATGTATGACTATAAATATGTTTTGCCTTTTCATTAAAATTAAATATGTATTTTTAAAAATTACATTAAATACGTGCTGCCAATCAAGGTAACACTAAGGATATTTATCTTTCTTTGAACTTATTAATTTTACAATGAAGTCATATATATTTTCCCAGCAATACAAAACATTTTGTTCACTCAGTTATAAAGAAAATAAAATCAGTTATAGAAGTAGCATGTTATTCTTATATATTTTTATATATTTTCTTTTTATAGTTATACACAAATGTTTTCATATATTTATACATACATATTAAAAATGTATATTTCACCTAATTGGCTCAATATTAATACTTGAGTTCTTGAAAATTTGTATTAGAACCATTTATACATATAACTTTTATTGCTGTGTGGTACAGATTGTTAACTTTTTTATTTGAGGTTTCTATTCCTGAAATGGAGATATTGAAGTATCAAATTCTTAAGCTTTGAGCTTTAGTTTTTCCCATGTCTTTTGAAAATAAAATAGCCTTCACAATTTTGAGCATATTTGGTCAAAGTATATCAATTTTATAGTGACTAACATGAGCTATCTTGTTTCATGTGTATTCAGAATACATATGAGTTCAGAGATTGCACTTTAAATTCTTTAATGGCTAAAGATCACCGAAACCTGTCCACAGGACCACTAGATAAATAACTACTGCAAAGTATAGAAAAAACAAAGTTTAGAAAAAATCTGCAGGTGCACCTGTTTCAATTATATACTAAATGGTTAGATATTCTATATTAAATAATAAAGAATATTATACATACTTGGTAAAATAATGCCTAATATAAAAATAAACTCTTCATAGATTTTTCTCAGAATATTTCGTTCAATTCTCAATATTAAATACTTTGAAGAGTGTCACATTTTTAAAAACACAATAAAATCTTAGATTAAAAGAAATTTTCTTAGAGTCCTTTAAAATTCTAAACTAAACCTCCAAACCAAATGAATTTGTATAATTGAAATCCACTCTGACATGGTACTGAATTCTTGCTGTCATGGAAGCATGGCATGATGGGCATATAAAGAAAAAATGTCTACTTTCACTTACAGAACTTAATTACCTTTCTAATTTAAATGGAATTGTGATATTTGTTATCAATTCACAATAAATGCAGTATTTGCATTTTACCAATAAATAAATACCATTGGCCTTGAATTAAGTTCATAAAATATTTGATAATTATTTAAATATTTTTATAAATGCCATATTTAAATACTTTCAAAGTGATTTGTATCATATTTCACTGGAAATATGCAATGATTAAAAAAGCATTATGCAAATTGTTAGTTATCATTAGAATGCCAGGTTTTAGGTTTATTGAATTATCTGCGATATCACAGTATTAACAATATTAATTTTATGATAAATTAAGAACTAATCATGATTGTTAGAATTTATGTTTTTAAAACTTGGATTTAAAAGTTGATTCTGTGATACCTTTGTAAAATTTTCTATCACAATTATTTTATATGGAAATGATAATCCTAAAAAATACTTAACAAATGCTCTAAATTTTTAAATCAGTATTAACAAAGATTTATGGTCTTATTTGTTTTTCTGGGTATGGTTTTAGAATCTATGTTCTCTTGCAAACATTTGCATTATTGATTATAGCATAATGACATAACCAGCATGCTTATCTGAAGTAGCTAAGAGATCTTATTTAGGAGTAAAGATGAACCTGGGGTACTGCGTTCTAGACATAGCATGGCCTTAAGCCAGGTGTTCTAACAATAGCTCTTGGTTGGCAGAGGATTAGAGAGAAATCTTGCCCGTGATGGGCTGTAGCTATCATATTTACCCCTAACTACTTCCCTCTTTCTAGTTTTTTTTCTTTGACCTAGGTACATTAGTATAAACATGTCAGCTAATCATATAAAAACTGGTCAGGGAAACCCCCCTTACACTAACAATGACAGGTATTTTTCACCTTGCTTCAAATATTTCCTTTAAGAAAGAACAGATGCTATTGATACAATAGAAACTATAAGGTGAGTCGATTTAAATTCCCGTAATATTAGCAATTTTTTCATATTTTGACTATAGTTGTCTCAAAGACAACCAGAGCTGTTCTGAAATACAACATGTAAATCTTGGTCTATGGTTCTTAGTAGTTTGTTATACAGAGATGACTAACTAAAGACCAAACTTAAAATAAAGGAATAATAGTATACTCATTTCCCTCCAACAGGATTGATGTAACCTCAATAATTATCCACTGAGTATAACAGAACATTGCATTTTATTCTAAGGTTGGAATTTGAAAATAAAATGCAAATAAACTCTGGAAAAGAAAAATAATACTATACTAAATTTTGTAGTAAGGGTATCATTACACAGAAATTTCTTAGATTATTAAATGAACCAATGGATATGGTTAAAATAGGAAAAAGTAAAAGAAGGTAATCAAAATTGACTAACCTGGCCTTCTTAGGAAGAATAGTAAATAAAAAAATATTTAATGTGTCACATAACATTAGTTTTTCTAAAGTAAAAAGAATATACAATTTTCTTACGTATTTTTGCATTTACTTGCTTTGCATTATTTTTATAACGTTAGAATGCTGTTTATTGTGTCACTGCGTTATGCAGTAGAGGATGTTATCATTAGAATCTGCTGGAGGGCTTATTATTACTGTGATCACCAGGACTGTTTTGACATATGTTTTGGCTCCAACAAGGTCTGTGGTCACAAGATGACAAGGCTATTGCCTTGCTGAGAGTCCTCACACTGGTAAAAGCATTCTGTATTTCTCTGGGCACTCAGAAGTAAAGATGTTCTAAACATAATGTTTTTGATGGTTTAACCAAGTTCAGAAAACCGTGTCCAAAGTGCTTGCATTAATAGCTTTGATCTTGGCTCCTGACTAATGTGCAATAGCTTTTATATTCCTGTCACAATGATGGGTGACATTTAATGTACGGTGAAGGGCAACTATGAATTATTATGCTCTTGGAAATGGATTACTGTTTTGGTGGGATGTTCAATGTTAAACTAATCTGCTGTCACAAAGACGATTGTCACGTTGAAATGAAATGCCAATTTTGTTGTGTGCCTTTGTCACCAACTTGCCCACCTCTTACTGTAACACCATTTCGGTCTTACCTTTCCATAGTATAATTTTAAATATGTGTTACTTTTATTTTTTTAGCTTTTTTTTTTTTAAGTAAATTGTGGGGAAGCTTATCTGCTGTGCCTCTTCCCATTTGGCCATTTCTCTGAAATACAATGCAAATTTATTTTAAATCATACTATTTTGCTAATATCTTTCACACATGTGAAAGTGATTGTTACCATTGATTATATTAACAAATATTTCAATTATGGACCCAAAAGTCAACATTGATTACAAAGAAATTCACTTTGAAATATGTTTATGCAAGGATAAGGTTACTTCTACCTTAAGAGTTTTCTTCCACAATTGTTATTTGGTAAACACGTTATTAGAATGATTTATTTCTGTATTATTACTACTTTTATTAATTTTCATGATTACAATGTAGATAAGGAGTCACTAACTCAGAAGTTAATTCTTAATTGGTGTAATCAGTAGAACTAAACTAATTGAAACTAAGGTGATCTGTGACTTCTTTTCAAGTCTGGTGAATATGGAATCAGAATAATTGAGGCAGGCGAAATTTTCACTGAAATTACATATATAGGGTAAAGAAGAGAATCTCAACATCATAAGAAAGATGAACTTATTTTTTATGTACCAATTTTATATCTTATTAGACATTTGAAAGATTTGAGAAAAATTAGTGAAAAATGGCAATTTAAAATTAAAGTGCTTTTTTCTATAATCTGTAATCAAATACTTGTTGACATATTCTTCAAAAGATAATGGTGCTGGAGTATCTTTTAAAAATTTGCATCTCTTTCCAAATTACTTTTTCACAAATAGTTTTATTATTAGGACAAAATTAAGTATAAATGCAAAAGCGTAAGTTTGATAGCCCATTTTTATTTTCCATATTCTATTGATAAAATACTTAACTCTGTCTTCCTTGCCTCCATCACCAAATTTATTTCAGATTTCTAAAAGCGAAAAAGCTGCCTGTCTAGTCATTGCAAATGGATTCACCCACTCAATAAATATATTGACCAATTAGTCTCTGGGAACTAAGTCACCCTAAGATCATTTGTTTAAATTTAAGTCTTACAATGTCTAGCTTGATAAATCACAGATACTAATTTTAATAAATTACAGTAGCTCAGAAATCACAGATAATAATTTTAATAAATTACAGTCTATAGATTCACATTAAAAAACTCAAGAATGCTAAAAACTTGAATGATTATTATATTTGCTACCAAAATATGGCACCTCTATTTTTAAGGAGTCCTTTATGGAACATGTAATTATATTTTACACTTACATTTTCTGATAAGAAACAGTAATTAATTTTTTTCTTTGAAAGCTTTGGAAAAGTGATATAGTAACTTATTTGAAAGTTGCTGCCATGTCTTGTATATTTCTAAGGTTGAAAACTAATATGACAAAAAAAAAACTGTGAATTACTTGTTTCGCTTCCTTTTTTATTTCTTCCTCTTTTTTTTTTTTTTGCTATAGAGAAAAAATTATTTGAGGTGATCCTTAAGAATCAATAAGGTTATTAGAACCAAACATTTTTCACTAAGTGATGTGCTTATTCTCCCATATTTTGCAATATCTACATAGCTACTTCTCTCATAGCTGAAGAACACTGAATAAACACTGTGTGTCAGAAGCCATCTCCCTAGCTTATTTTTTCTGTGTTAATTATCAAAACAAAACTGCACTTCTGTTTTTCTATAACCACCAGGAAAATGATCCCCTTGGACTTTTGGGGTGGTTGTCAGTCACCTAGCAAGTCTTCAAATTTCTAAACTATCCCAGGAAAATCAGTGTCCTTTAAAGAAAGTGACCAGTTTCTTTACGAAATATTTCCATCTACAATGTCTAGTCAAGCAAGGCAAAAACTTTTATATGAGCATATACCTTGAAATAGTGGAATCTATGCAAGAAGCCAGTGCAACAAAGAAAACAAGAAAATATATAAATATTCACTAGGGGTTTTGTTTGTTTGTTTTATTTCTATGTGTTTTTTGTGCAACGATAGAGTACTTTGCTCACAAAAAGGCAGTTGTCTTGAGAAATGGACCGAAATAGGTCAGTTTTCTTTTTTTCTTTTGGTGGTAAGCATGACACCTGAATTAGTAAAATTTTTATCTGGATAAAGCTGACTTTATGCTGTAGATTCTTTGGTGTAGGAGTTCTTTCAAATGGATGTTTTCCTATATAGTCTTATACTGGGCTGGTAGGTACAAGACATTGAGTGAGGAGAGGAAGAAAACTGATACATACTGCTTGTCAATAATAGCTGGGTTATATTTGAGGATCATGGAGAGATTAATTTATTAGCTTCTTTTTTCTGTAACCCTATGTTTGTTTGTTTGTTTGATCACCATTTATCCTCCCTTTACCCTCTGCATGCTCCCCTAACCCCATTTTCCTCTGCTAATGCCCATATTATTGTCTATGAGTCTTTTTATTTGTTTGTTTTGGTTTGTTTTGTTATTTTAATCCCTTCACCTTTTTCACTCAGCTCCCTTACTCCATCCCCCCTCCCCTCCTACAGCTATAAGTTCCTATTTTGTTTATTAGTTTATTTTGTTCAATAGATTCTACATGTAAGTGAAGTCACATGGTATTTGCCTTTCTCTGACTAGTTTATTTCACTTAGCACAATACTCGCCAGGTCCATTTTGGCAAAAGGTTATGGGTGGTTATAAGGAACAGATAGATATAAACCCCTCATCCCCTACCACACCCCCCTCCAAACACACCATACCTCTGACAAATGAGATTAGAGAGATTTAACTTTGTTTGATGCTATCATTGTTATCTTTTACAATTCTAATTTATTATAGGGAGGAAGGTTCTAAAGAAAACAAAACATATTTAGAAGAAAAACAGAAAACAAACTTAGGAAAGAAACTTGTATCAACTTGTTTAATTCACCATCCACTTTTTTCTTATAAGATTTTAGGAAAAAAGAGTTGACTACCTTTCTTTTTGTTTTTAAATAAATCTTTATCAAATATTTATACTACATGTTAGCCACATATTATATAATAACAGGTGATAATAGACTCACCTAAGTTAGCTATACATCTAAAGTATGTATTTCTCCTTAGATCTGCAAATAAAGAAGCTTAAAAAGTATTCTCTATCACTGAGATACTTAAAGAAGTGACATTAGTAAGCCACACTTAGCAGATTTGCCTCATAAACCCAATGCTAATTTTCTTCCCCTGAAAATTAGTAGCAGCATATAGTAAAAGCTACATTGTGAGTTTTTTTGGGAGACTCAAATGCTGTAATTTATATTGTTTTGATTTTTTTCATAATTCATTGATGTAGAGAAATATCATCAATATTAAATGAAAATGTATGGATGTAATTCTTAGTGATAATTTATGACTTTATTTCTTCATGCTATGTAAAATATCATACTCTATCCAAATAATTAATGAGTAGGAGATTATAGTGTCACCAACCAGTATAACTTCATTCATTAGAACATGTCACAATACCTTAATTGCTATATTTTTTTACATTTCATTACATAATTACATCATTCAAATTAAATTGTTTTCATATCAATCCTGTTGGGTGTATAAATTTTTTTAAGGAAAAATGTCATTGCTCTCTCAAATAACAATAGCAATTTCAATATAATACTAGGATTGAAAGAGATTGATAGCATCTAAATTCTTTGTAGAGTTAGTAAAATAAATGATAACAGAAACTATTCTATTGATTTTCAACACTATAAAATGTGAAATTATCTCTATTAGAAGTATGCTAATTTAAACTATTAAAATTTTGTTTAGAAACCCAGAAATAACCTTTTTTATGATAAAACTGTATAAAGTTATTATTAAAAATTTTAGTATAAAACTATAGTAATTCTTTCTATTTTGTTTAATGTACATTGGATTAAAAGATAATTTTATTTTCAATACCTTATTTATACAAAAGATAATTTTATTTTCAATACCTTAATTCCCACCCCAGCCCCTTCCTGTATATAACTTTTCTTGCTATTCTTCATGAAAAATGTTTAACCCTTCATTAATCGTTTAGAATATTTAACATTTTCATTTGCCCTAACTACCCTTGAGATGATAAAATGAGGTGAAATGAATTTACAATAAACTTTCCTATTAATATAATGGACTTAATATTTGAAGCAAAGGTGAAATGATAGGTTTTGAATGTTACTGGCATGATAACATTATAAACAGAATAGGGCTACAACTGTCATCTAAGTTGGTTCAGAATATGCACCTGAATATTATTTTAACACAATAAAATTAGGTAAGTGTTTCCCTGCTTCCTTTACTATCATTGGTATTGAGAACTGGGGTGCTGGGAGGTGTGTTTCAATATCAGTTTAGCAATTAACTAGACTGAAGATATGTTTTGGAAATGAAAATAGTTAGAAATGTTGCTTATAGAAGGAGATACCAAAATAAGATGCACATTCAGGGAAATGATGATTTCAATTTTTCATATCACTACTGCAATCTTTAATTAGGGCTCCAAATTTTTTAATAAGGAAAATATTAAAGTTAATTTTTAAAATCTTCTGCCAAAAATCTGAAAAAATGTATATCTGTATTTCTTAATTCAGATATTTGAGTTGAAAACAAAAATAGTGAATGCTTTCCAAACATACTTCAGTTGCTTTAGATTCTCAACTACATATGCAGTGCATAGACTTGATTTTTAAGTATTTTATTTGATAGTATGTAATTATATTTGATTCGATAGTGTGTAATTTCACAGGGTATTTAGTTGGAAGAAAACAAAGCTCACAACTCCTTAAAACTTGTGAAATTTTTATTAAAATTAATTTATAGTTAAAAATTCACCAAGGGAAAAAAAATTATGTGCTTTGCATGTTTATGATACATGATTTGCTTTTTTTGTATAATCCAGATATTTGCATATTAGCTAAATCTATTTAAATGTCATAGTGATGCTAGAAAACAAAATGCTACTTTCAAATGTTAACTTCAAGTTCTTGTTGATTGCATCATTACTTATTGAGCGACCATTGTTTTAAAAGCCTAGTCTGTTTCGTTTTTCAGTATTAGCAACCACATGACCTCCTGACTGATCTGAGACAGTTTGCTTGAGCCTTTTAGCACTGGACTTACTGCTTTTAAAACCCTTAGCAAGTGTGCTGCAAGCTAAACACTTGCTTCTGCTCTGTAAGTCTCAGAGAGAATTCTTTCAAATGTAAATTGCGCCCATATTGATTTTAAAATAATTACCTCTTTAATGCTTGGTACTTCACTTGCAAATAGATACATTGGAAAGAAATCATTGACAGGACACACCTGTTTTCTTATGCAATGTTGATATGTGAGCTATTTCCCTTAATATTCCCAATTTAAAGCCACTCAATTTAATTTGATTGGATAATTTGCTTTAAAAACAAACAAACGGTATTAGCTTTTTTTGGAGGTTATAAAAAGCCATTGTATAATTTAAAAAATAAATTCCAGCTTTAAGTGTAGAATTATACTTGTTATTTTACATTTGTTAAAGTAAGTCTGAGTTTTATGGCAAATAAAATAATGCTTTTCCTTGGAAATCTTAAAATGATTAAGATATTATTATTAAAAAAAACTTATTTTGTAACAAGAAAGCCAGTCTTAGCTAGTTTAAAACTTAAGTAGGTATTATGACTTACATTTTTTTTTAATTTCATAGGATAGCAATAAGTCACAAGGATCTGAAACCACTCTATTATTAAAGTTATTTCCTTATCAAATATACATTTTAAATAGAAATCAGCAGGAATACCTAAATTTTGAAGACATTATTTATTGTGTCTAGTTGTCCATTAATAGCTAATAATGATATTTATTTTTCCTCAGGATCATAGTTTTACTAAAAATTTATCTCTATTTAAATGTCATTAATAAATTACAAATAAATAGAACTGATCACTGTTATCATCTCATTAAGCCCTTCCAACCCATTCAGATCTACTGAATAATATGTTCTATGACATATTATTGCATTCATATACAAATAGCGCTTGTACTTCACTCTGTGAATGATGACTTTCTGGTACTAAAACTATCAATTATACAATATTAAGACTATTTAATGAACAATGTAAGACATACAAATTTAATATAAGCGATGTGTATTGTTCAGTGGTGTCATAATTGTTTAATAGCTGGCTATGGCAAAGAGAGACTTTGATTTGTAATTGCTAATTTCTGTGGTAAGACTATGACCAATAGCAAGCTGCCAATTGAAGAGTCACACTAAATGCAAAGTTGGGAAGATAGGTGCAAAGCTGGCTCTCACAAGCCAGTAACAGTTGTTCTCTAGACTACTACTAATATATAACATGCTCAAGTGAAGGGAAAAGCATGAGTCATAAAAGTGAACAGCAGTTAGTTCAGAGGGAATGTGTTTATGCAGATATGGGGGGTGTATCAAAAGGATATGGGAAGATAATGGTAAGATTGTAGAACCTTGAAAGCAAAAGTAAAGACCTGAGTTTTTATTAATGCTATTAGAACCTTTGCAGTAATCCTAAACTTAAATACATATTTATCCTTTCATTCACAAAAATAATTTTATATAGAAACAATTAGCATGATTTTTAACTTAACTGAATATTAAAATATCTAAGGAAAAGAGAAAATGCACTAAGGGAAACTTTAGCTATGTGACAGTCTTACGTAGTTGATGTTTTCTGAATTATTGAGATTCTCTCATTAAACTAGAAAACTTAACCTCATTATGTGGAAAATATTTAACTATGAGCCCGCCAGTGTGGCTAAGTGTTTGAACACTGACCTAAGAACCAGGAAGTCATGGTTCAATTCCAGGTCAGAGCACATGCCGAAGGGCTGGATTCCATTGTGGGGCATGCAGGAGGCAGCCAATCAATGAATCTCTCATCATTGATGTTTCTATCTTTTTCCCTCTCTCTTCTTCTCTGAAATCAATTAAAATATTAAGAAAAAAGCCCTAGCCAGTTTGGTTCAGTGGATAGAGCTTCTGCCTATGGACTGAAGGGTCCCAGGTTCAATTCAAGCCAAGGACACAGCCAGGTTTGCAGGCTTAATCCCCAGTAGGGGACATGCAGGAAGCAGCCAATCAATGATTCTCATCATTGATATTTCTGTATCTCCCTCTTCCTTCCTCTCTGAAATCAATTAAAAAAAATATTTTAAAGAAGAAAAAATTAAATATTTAACAATGAAACAAACTTCCTAGCTTATAATTTTAATCAAAAATTCTTAAAGGAATAAAATTTTAACTCATTCAGTAACAATATTCTGAACATAGATTAATGTGTTCTGATAGTTCAATAATAAGTCTAGAGCCTATGGTAGTAGGAGTAGCTTCACACATGGATAATCAGAAACCTGACAGAATAGTCACTTAATAAATAGGGGTATTGTTGTTGTCATGGATCTTTAATTAGACTGGGTGAGACTGAACAGCTAATGTAAAGTAATATCAAGGAACTTGGCACCTTCTATGTACATACTACTACTCTATTCATAGACTAAGATTTTCATCCTCATGACTACAATTCCAGACATCATACTTGTGTCCTAGCCAGAAGGAGGGGAGAAAGAAAATGGGTAAAAGACAAAAGTCAGTACCTTTTATTTCGGAAAGGAAGTTCTTCTAGCTTCATCTGATTGGCTAGAATTATTTTACTTGGCTATTCCAAAGAGGCTGCTGATGTGATTGTCTTTTATATGAATACTAGAGGCCCAGTGCACAAAAATTTGTGCACTTGGGGGCATCCCTCAGCCTGACCCAGCCTGTGCCCTTGGGGATGTCCACCTGCTGGCTTAGGCCCGTGCCCTGGGGGATTGGGCCGAAGCTGGCAGGCAGACATCCCTCTGGTAGCCTGGGAGCCCTTGGGTGATGTCCAGTTGCCAGCAGGGAGCAGGCCTAAGCTGCAATTGGACATCCTTAGTACTGCTGAGGAGGCGGTAGAGTTTCCCGCCACCACCACTGTGCTAACAGCTGACAGCCTGGCTTGTGGCTGAGCAGAGCTCCCCCTGTGGGAGCACACTGACCACCAGGGGCCAGCTCCTTCATTGAGTGCCTGCCCCCTGGTGGTCAGTGTGTGTCATAGTGACCAGTCATTCCCAGTTGTTGTGCTGTTTGCATATTTCCTTTGCATATTACCATTTTATATATAGGATAGAGACCTGGTGCATGGGTGTGGGCTGGCTGGTTTGCTCTGAAGGGTGTCCTGATCAGCGTGGTTTCCTGCTGGGGTGCCAGGGTGAGGGGCTGATGGCTATTTGCAGGCTGACCACAGTTCCATCAGGGTGAGAATCCCTGCTGGGATGCCTGGCCAGCCTAGGTGAGGGGGCTGATGGCTGTTTGCAGGTTGGCCTTAGCCCCTTCAGTGTGGGGGTCCTCACTGGGGTAACTGGCCAGCTTGGGTGGGTGAGGGGTTAAGGGCTGTTTTCAGACTGGCCACAGCCCTTTCAGGGTGGGGGTCCCTAATGGGGTGCCTAGCCAGCCTGGGTGAGTGAGGGGCTGATGGCTGTGTACAGGCTGGCCACAGCCCCTTTAGGGTGGGGGATCCTGCTGGGGTACCTGGCCCATCGGGTGAGGGGCTGATGGCTGTTTGCAGCCTGGCCATGGTTCCCAGCAACCCAAGCTCCCAGTGAGGCTGGCTGGAAACAGATATCTGGGATTTATTTATCTTCTATAATTGAAACTTTGTTGCCTTGAGCAGAGCCACAGCTGGCCAGGGCAGGCGGGAAGCTTGGCTTCCTCCATTGCCGGGGCAACCAAGACTCCTACTTGCTCCAGCTCCGTGGCTGCCAGCCGCCATCTTGGTTGGGTTAATTTGCATACAGTCACTCTGATTGGCTGGTGGGCATGGCTTGGGGTGTAGCAGAGTGACAGCAATTTGCACATTTCTCTTTATTAGACTAAAGGTCTGGTGCACAAAAAGCGTGCTCTCTCTGGGTGGGGGGAGGGTCCCTCAGCCAGGCCTGTACCCTCTTGGCAGGAGCAGGCCTAAGCCATCAGTTGGATATCTATAGTGCTACTGTGGAGGCAGGAGAGGCTCCTGCCATGGCTTGCCAGCTGTGAGCCCGGCTCAGGGCTTCTGGCTGAGCAGTGCTCCTCCTGTGGGAGTGCACTGACCACCAGCGGCATCTGCCACCTGGTGGTAAGTGCGTATCATAGAGACCGATCATTCTATCGTTCAGTCAATTTGCATGGTAGTCTTTTATTATATAGGATATTGCCACCTCAGTTCTTTTGTAAGTAAGAAAGATGTTTTTATAATTGACTGAGTCTGCCACAGGCATTATCAAATTGTAAAGTAATGTTTGGCCACACATAAAATTCTCTCAGATTTCTTATTTCAAGTGTTCATTAATGAAATTTTCTTTGTCATCTTTTATTAGAGTATCTGTCTCTAAGCAGCTTGACTGTTTCCTTCCAATTTCTTATTTTAAAATAACATTTTCTTTAAAACAAGTTAATGAAGATTATTTAAGAATAATGTATCCAAAGTAAAAGTAGATGTTTTATATTTTAGAGATCTTTTGTACTGCCTTTTTTTGTTTTGGTCTACATTCTTAAAGCATGAACTTAACAAATTAATTTTGTATAAGAATCATGAATTGTTATGTGAATATTATCTTAAGTGAAGCTATCCAAATACATTGTTTCAAACCTACGAAAGTAACCCTGGTTTATTTTTTATGTGGAACAGTTCAGTACCCCCATGCTTTCCATGACACTTCTAAAACAATAAAAAAGTTGGAGAAAAAATTATTTAATATGGTAGTTACCATACTACTCATTACAATATAAATGTATTATAGCACATCATTGGGCAGTTTTTTATAAAACATCAGATGATAAGCTGTTTTAGGGTGAAAGAAATTAACCCAAGAGAGTTCTATGGTCAAATAAGATCAGAGGAACTCTGTCCTAGATATTACAAATTCACTATAAAAATATTAAAGGCTCTGAAAAGTCTTGCAATAAAGAAATCTGATTATGTTAGCTTAATGCAACATTTTCCAAACATGGTATTTGGCCACATATAATTTGTATAACCTCAAGATTATCTGTTCTCCATTAATAATCAATTTGTTAATCTGCTGGATCAAAGCAGTTCTTTGACTTGCAAATTCATTTAACTTTTTTGTTTTCATTATACGAATTTTTATGCTGATGAATCACCTGAAAAAGACTGAGTTAGTGTCTTTGCTCCTGATTCCTCATGGAATTATTTTGCTGATATTCATGGAAATCAAATAATTAATGTGAAAATTTTAAATTTAATTATGGAATTTAAGAAGTATTCACTTTCATTCAAAAATGCCTGATGTTATGACAACTTATTATACTTGTGAACTTGTTTTGCTACTAAATTATCAGAAAGACACTCATTGAATATTTAAGGAAATTCATTGAAATTATAAAATAATTATATAATTTTGGGGGAAAAAGACAGAATAATAATAAACCTAGCAAATAAACTCTGTTTTCCATAGGAAATTATGATTTGAGAGGAAAAATATGACTTAAATAAATTCCAGTTTATTCACAATTTTACCATGTGTGTTAATAGAGGAAGTGTTTTGAAATATAATTATTTTATGTTTATTGCAAGGATAATCAACACTATAGGTAGATGAATTTTATAGATTTTTATTTGAGACATAATTTTGAAAGCACATATTTTTATGCAGTTGTAATCTTTTGTTAGAATCTTACTTGTCTATTTTATGACCCACATTGTATAAACAGGCCTGCTGGAGGTCACTGTACTTGAAATCTCATGTACATATTAGACAGTATCATATTATTAATATTCTAACTGTACATGGAAAACAAGAATTGAAAGTGCAAGAGCCAGAAAATAAGTAGTAAATTCAGTAATAGGTGAGCCTACGGTGTCTAACACTCAGCTATAGTGATAGTAAAATGCCTTGTCTAAGGATAACCAACAATTTTTATCTACATGTTTCTAGTTGCTCATCTTATGTTGGTTGGACAGGTAGCAATTTTGAATGGCTCATCCTTAAATGAATGCAATTATCAAAGGATTATATGGTCTATCCTGCATGGCATTCACTCATCTTAATCTTTTGTGTGCAGCCTTCTAGCTCTTCGTATACACTTTCATTTATAGCTAATGGGAACTATTATAGCTTAGGCTTTAGCCTATGTCAAATAAAATATGCTGTTAGATTAAAGCTTCATAAATGGCAGCTGCTCTTTCTCAAATTTACACTCATTATTGTTTCTTTGTTTTCTAGAATCACTGTCGGTACTTTGTGATCATAAGACAGTATGTACCCAGATTATTAAGCCTATGATCATAATTTACAGCAAGATTGATATTATTTTAATTCAGATTGACTTCTAAATAATAATAATACATCAGGTTTTTTTGTTCAGTGATCTTTGCATTGTCCAAAGATTATTTTCCTTAGCTCTATCAATCCTCTCTCTCTATCAGTTATCAAAAAGTAATATCCATATAAATCAAAGTTTAAAAAATTTTTTGTATTCTCCACTCATAATCCCTAATATATATTTATTTGAGATAACCTGTGACTATACTTAAACTAGTCACAGAAATAAGAAGGTAAAACTTTAATAGTATAAGTTTGATTAAATGAAAAGCGTTCCATAAGTCAGTCACAGTTTTGTGAATGAACATTCTGGATGATGAAGATGACTTTTTATTACAACATTAAGCAACTAGAGGCAATATATTTTTTAATCTCCTGATCTAACCAAGATATGAAAATCCATTCAGAAATTTCATTGTTAGTAAAAGTTACACAAAATATTAGTTCAAAAATCCAAATTGTTAAGAGAAGTTACACTTTTTACTTTTAACCCGGGTATTTTAAAGGAATTTTGTGTGAAAGGATTTTCTATAAAGTCTTTTTTTTTCTCTTTGGAATTTTTTCATAAAAGTGTTTATGTATGTGTGTATATGCATGTGCATGTGTTTTAAGCCTTAGGGTAAAGACTATAATCACAGTGACTTTGGAGGATAAATTCATGTACCCCCAATTTTTGAGTAGTCATCTTTGTAGAACACTGACTAAGCAATGTGGAGAAATACAAACTTACTGTGTTCCCCTCTAAACGAAAGGTTTTAAAATGTCGTGTTGTAAAAGGACAAAAGTGCACAGCAGAGTCCCAAATGATCATCAGTCCGTCCAGAGGCAGCACTCTACAGGGCATGAGGGTGAGGTGGATTCCAAGAGAAGACAAAATCAGGAGGCTCACGAAGTTAGGAAAGAAAGGCTGGCATTTCATTTTAAGCATTGTCCACAGAAGATGCCATCCAATTGATATGTTTGTCTGTCATGTGTCTGAAGAAAATAAAGAGCCAGCAATCCCATTTGTAGTTTTTGGCTCTATTTATTGGCCTAATAAGTAGTGAATGTTAGTCCACAGTAGGAAGTGGTAGTGCAGTAAACAACACACTGCTTTTGATTGTTAGTTTAGTTATTCTCATTTATTGTTTGAAAATCCAGGCACTTGTATAGTTATCAATTTATGAACAGACAAAGCATTATTTACAAAGAATGAAATGATTAAGTCTTTTAAAAGATTATGAACAGATTGCCGGAAATTGACAATGGGCACACTATGCAATATACAGATGTTGTAACATAGAAATTTACCCCTGAAACCTATATGATCCTATTAACCAATGTCATCCCATTAAATTTAATAAGTGAATGTATAAATGAAAAAAATAAAAATAATGAGATTGTTGCACACAATTCTGAAAGTCATTCAAATATTATATTTTGAAGGCAGAAGTATATATTAAGGGATATGATTTAAAGACAGTATTTTAAAAAGAAGCTGGTGCATGTTTGTCTTTTTTCAATACAAAAATCATAGGAATTATTCATTATTTTAAAGCATTATGACATTTAGAAAAACTGAATTATATGTTTTAAAATAATATTAATAATTATACCATATCATGAAAACTAACATATTTTCATAGGTTATTTTATATCTGTGACTAATACACAGAATTTTAACCTGTAATCAATGGGACCCCTTGGTAAAAATGAAGAAACTGAGGTCTAAAGTTACAGGCAATCTGACAAAACTTACATATCAATCATAGAACTGGAGCCAGATTGTTAATAGGCATCACAGCATTAAGGCAAAATGTAGCCTAATAGACACATTAACATAACTCCATTTTTACAACTACAGCTCTAAGTTTAAAGTTTTGAACCTGCTGGACTTTAAAAAGTATTATAGCTAACAATATGTTTTGTAGTTTCCAAGATGAATCTGTTTCCTGCTAATATTTAGTATTTTAGATATGAGGCTATTATACTTTATCTTTTTCCAGTACAAGTTCTTAAGATGCTTTTAATCTTTTTGACTATATGATAAATTTAGAGTTCTATGAGGTAAATAATATTAAACAATATGCTACGTTTTACTTTGTCACTTAGTATCTCATTTATTTTTTTTTCTATTTTATTGGATGTATTTGGGTGACACTGGTTAACAAAATTATACAGGTTTCAGATGCACAATTGTACATTAAGATTTTGCTCCAGAAAGTTTATCTATTCCTTGATGATATTTTTTTCAGTACAGTTGAGAATGAATTAAATTAAATATTGCTTCTTACAATCTTATATTTATGTGAAAATTTCAGGAACCCTGAGTCAATGTTAACTTACCAGATATCAGAGGAGAAGCAAAATAAATAAATGAATAAATAAATAAAGTAATGGGGTTTAGTAGAAATAGTAAATAATTATATAAAATAATGTGGAATAATTTATTAAATTCACTATTATTCAATTAATAAATTTGCAGAATGTAATGTGTTTAGTGTGTAGTGAGCATATTGATTTAAGTAAAAGCAGTCTTACAAAAAGACAGATAAGAAAAAAGAATAAAAATAGAAACATACCATTCACAAAAAGTAGCAGATTCAGACAATTGAGGGTAAAAGAGATAAAACAATCTTAATAAGATCATTATAAAATTCTTTTGAAATATAAAGAATATTTTATGCAATATTTTATTCCCTTAACTTATATGTGAGAAAATTGAGGAACTGAGTGGTCAAAAGACTTACTGGAAGTCATAGAAACAGAGGCATGCCAGGACTCATATTGGCCTCTCAAATATAACATAGAATTTAAAGTACCCTCATAAAAAATAGATTTTAAAGAACATTTTGAAATATTATTGTCAACCTAAAAATAAAAGGCTAAAATGTGAGGCAACAAGACTTTATCTGAGATCCAAAGAACAGCTATTCAGAAGCACTGATTTAGGAAGAAATGCAAAAGGAATTAAGTCAAGGATGGAAGGAACTTTTATAGGTCCAAATAAACTAAGTTATTCTTTAGCTATATATGATGGCACTAATTCTAAAGAATGTCTTTGCCCTGCTGGTGTGACACAATTATTCAGCATCGGTCTATGAGTCAGGAGGTCAGGGTTTGATTCCTGGTCAGGGCACATGCCTGGGTTGTGGGCTCCATCCCAGGAAGGGGGCATGCAGGAGGCAGCTGATCGATGACTCTCATCCTTCATGTTTCTATCTCTCTCTCCCTCTCCCTTCCTCTCTCTTTGAAGTCAATAAAACATATTTAAAAAAAATATCTTTAACTTTCAGTCTGGTAGTCAGAATGTCTCCTTGCAAACAGTCATTGGAAGATAATGTTTCTCTGTCCCAGTACAATGGTATTTTGCCAAATTTAAACATTCCTAAGGTTTGACAAATAAGACATGCATAAAAAATAAGTTTTTTAAAAGACAAGCAAAGCAGTTCCTCTGGAATGAGAACTCCAAATGCATTCTGGAGTGGCTCCATGTATATTATTTTTTACATAACTAAAACTAAATTCAAGGTAAAAAGAGCTTACTAAGTAACTATAAGGTGTTACACAGAGCATAGAACATTATTCATGAGAAACTGATCAAATCATTGGCTCTGTCATCAATGTGGAAGGGATTCCATATGTTAATATTAGGTGAAGTTCTATGAAATACTATAAATCATAACACAACTAAAGAAAATATGGTGATTGAGATAATGTCCTGGGAAGCCTTGTAAAGAGGGGGACAGGAAGTAATATTTAAGGGCTTTAAATACATACTAAGATGGTTTCAGAGTGAATGGGACATTTTAGAATGCTGAGTGAGATTTCTTTTTTAAATAAGATCATTAGGGTTTTAGAAAAAAATGCTGCTGTAAGAAGTTGGAACAGTCTATTTGTTTAGCAGAGCAGATAGTAAGCTTGAGATAAAACAATATTTGGAGGAATTAAAGAACTGATAGTTTAGAGAAATGAACAGACACAGATGGCTTCTTGACTTTCTTTCATTAACACATTTTCTACTTTCTTGGACTGGGATAAGTAAATCTATATAAATAATCCAGAATGCAGAAGAAAAATATATTTTTTTGAAATGTATAAAATAACTTTGCCTCTGAAAAAATAACTAAATGTGTATGTATATAAGTTTGCATATATATATATATATATATATATATATATATGTGTGTGTGTGTATATATATGTATATGTGTGTACATATATATGTATATATATATGTGTGTGAGTTTGTGTGTGTATATGTATATACACACACTAGGGGCCCGGTGCACAAAAATTTGTGCACTCGGGGGGGTCTCTCAGCCCATCCTGTACCCTCTCAAACTCTGGGACCCCTCGGGGGATGTCCACCTGCTGGCATGCCTGGCCAGCCTGGGTGAGGGGCTGAGGGCCATTTTCAGGCTGCCCACAATCCCTTCTGGGTTCAGGTCCTTACTGGGGTGCCTGGCCAGCCTGGGTGAGAGTCTGAGGGCTGTTTTCAGGCTGCCCACAGATCCCATTGACCCAACGTCTCAGCGAGGCTGGCTGGAATCGGGTTTCTGGGGTTTGTTTATCTTCTATAATTGAAACTTTGTTTCCTTGAGCAGAGGCCTAGTCAGGCAATGAAGCCTCCTGTTTGCTTCAGCTCCACAGCTTCTATAATTGAAACATTATTGCCTTGAGCAGAGGCCTGGCCGGCCTAGGCAGGCAGTTTGAACTCCATCACTGGTGCAACAGAAGCCTCCTATTTGCTCTAGCTCTGTGGCTGCCGGCTGCCATCTTGGCTGGGTTAATTTGCATACAGCTGCTCTTATTGGCTGATGGGCGTGGCTTGGCTGGTGGGCGTGGCTTAGGTGTCTTGGCGTGATGGTTGATTTGCATATTACTCTTTCATTAAATTAGATTATTAGATTATATATATATACATATATATATACACACACACACACGTATACCTGCATATGTATTCTCATTGACCAGAAGTGAAAATAATTCCTAATTGCATAATAAAGACATTTCACTTATCTAATCCAATAAAAGAGTAATATTCAAATTGACCCTCACTCTGTTACACCCACAAACCAGGCCCACAAGCCACACCCACCAACCAATCAGGAGCAAATATGCAAATTAACTCAACTAAGATGGTGGGGGCCATGGAGCTGGAGTTGCCCCGGGCAATGGAGGAAGCCAGGGCTCTGAGGGCCCTGAGCTCTACTCAAGGCTACTAAGTTTCAATTATAGAAGATAAACAAACCCCAGATACCTGCCTGCTGGGAGACCAAGGCAACAAAGTTTCAATTATAGAAGATAAATAATCTCTAGATAGCTGCTTCCAGCCAGGCACCCCGGTAGGGACCCGAACCCTGAAGAGGCTGTGGGCAGTCTAAAAGGGCCCTCTTCCCCTCACCCTGGCTGGCCAGGCACCCCAGTAGGGTCCCAAACCCTGAAGGGACTGTGGGCAGCCTGAAATGGCTATCAGCCCCTCACCCAGGCTGGCCAGGCATGCCAGCAGGTGGTTATCCCCCAAGGGGTCCCAGATTGTGAGAGGATACAGGCCAGGCTGAGGGACCTCCTGCCCCCCGAGTGCACAAATTTTTGTGCACCAGGTCTCTAGTACAAATATAATATAAAAATTATTGCCAAAAAATCTGATGAAATTGGAAATGTTTAAGGCTTTGAGGACACAGACTAATTTAAATATTATAATGTTTAGAGACAGTACATTCTACAAACTTTTATTATGGGCTGGCATTAATCAAAATCACATAAAGAATAAGAAACATTTATTGAAAATTATAAGTGCTATGTTATTCTACACTATGGAGCATAAGAAAGATGTGATTATAATTTAATGCAAAAATTTGTTATATATGCTAAATAGTTCAGTCACTTTTTTCTACTCAAAATTATTATTTGCAAGTTCAAATATTGTAAATAAATGGTCATTCTATGTTTTTTTTACCACATAATTTATGCCACTTTCAAAAGTCATGCGATTAGGGAATTTTGTTGAAATAAATAGTACAGTTTAGAAAATGTTATGTTTTTCCCTTAAAGTTATTAATATCATTCTAGAATTTTATATCCAATTACTTTGGTTAAGTAATTGATATATAATTCATATTTTGATTTAAAATTAAGTTAATGGTCAGTAATCTATTTTTGTGTCCACTACTACTATATATGTAGGAATCTACTTTTCTGTTATAAAATTGCAGGTATCTAAATAAATCTTTTTCTACATTTTATCTTAAACTGAATAAATATTAATTTTTCAGTTTACATGATTTTCAGTTTATTGGTTGAATGGCTAAAATAGAAATTCTGGAATCATGTATGTAGTTTTAAAACTATAAAATGTCCATTGCAATATATATTCATATCTATATACCCCTTATATAGCCACTAAGTAAACAAAAAAAATGACCATGACTTTGGTCACAATAAAAATTTTTGCAAGCTAAACTAGCTTTTCTAGTTCTCTGAAATTCAATAGTAATTAATAAATGACAAATCTTCCTAAATTATACTCTTAATGCTATAAAGTTTTCAAGTTGCTTGCCAGGGGAAAATTTTTACAACTACTTTAAAAAAAAATCTTATTTTAAATACGCATGTTGAAAGAGATGAGTTTTGATTACATTATTTTGTTCTGTTTGTCCTTTTTAAGTAATTACACATTTAATACGCTGCAAGAAGACAGATAATCAGTAAGATAATGGGTATCTTTTTGAAAGAGTAATGAAATCTTGAGTTACCAATGTTTAAAGATAGCTTTAGTGATAACTGAGGCAGGTGTGGGGGCAACCTCAGACTGAGAAACTGAGGATGAGAGAGAAGACATCTGGTGGTGAAAGGCGAGAATACTAATAGAAATAGGAAGTGTCTCTCAGGAAGTGTATTTTAATCTATTCATTCAACAGTGTCTCTGTACAAACATATATTGTGTGTATATATACTTTTTTTTAATTTAGAGCTTTTATGAATTTGTCCATACTTGATGGAAAAAATATTTGAAGATGATGAAAACTGAAGGCAAGGTGACAAATTAATTTTTTTAATTTTTTTTACATTTTGCTTTAACATATAGTATATTTTTTTTAAGTTGTAGAGGCTGACTATGAATAATGACTTCTGCTTCTCTGAGGAATATACATAAAATTTTGTACCCTTGCTGCAATGCCTTATACATATTTCAGTGTATAGTTTAATGTAGTATAAAATAGAGAAGCACCAGCTGTATCAAATGAAGGAAATACATAAATATACATAAAATTTTATTTAAAGTTTAAAGAAGTAGTTTTAAAAAGTCTCTATTTCTGTAAATGCAATAAAAGTTATCTGGTAGCTTTAATATATCTGCTGCTGATTTAATATATTCTATATTAGAAGATATTGAATTAAAAATCCACCAAGACATCCTTTAAACTTCATCATTATTAGTAGTAATTAATTTGTTTATTTAACCATTTTAATGTTTGAATATATTTTGGTTGAAATATATTAAATGTTTTAACATTGGCCATGCTCCATTTCCTCTTTAATTAAACCCAATAGAAGTCCTTATTCTTCAGGATCTGACATTAAAAACATTTCAAACAATGTTCCCATCCATTCTTCTCACAAAGCATTCTTTGTTCCACATTCAGAGATCATGTCACTCAGGGAGTAAAGAGAACTTGAGAGCATTTAATCCAGTACTGTCATTTTGCAGAGAAAGAAAATGAGGTGAAGTGGCTTATCTTATAATACAATGAGAGAGAGAGAGAGAGAGAGAGAGAGAGAGAGAGAGAGAGAGAGAGAGAGAGAGAACGAGAGAATGCATAGGGCACCACAGACAAAACTACATCTGTTGTATAGACAGCCATCAATTACATTTATTTGTTGGGCATCTACCTAGACGGAACAGATATCTTAAAGTGTTATTTCAAAAAATACTGAGCAGATGTAACAAAAAGGTAATCTTATGTTAGGTAATGAAAGAAAGATTAGGACTTTAAAAAAAATTTTTTTTTGAGCAGCAAAACAATAGGCTTTCTAAGCAGCTGATTCAGCTCCCAGTGGTCAGCATTACTACGTGTGGAAGGGATTCCTGTGCCAGTCCCACAGCCCTGTCGACACTCAGTATTTATGGGCATCTCTTTGAGTCCTGCTCCAGGATTATGTTATCAACAATGATCACCAGTGGTGGGAAAGCTGTGCCTTAATGGGCTGAATAATGACTATAGCTTCTCTCTGTGCACATTTAATAGCTATGCTTTCATTCGTATCCAAAATCCTGCTAACAGGGGTGGGTATTATTGTGCCTAGACTTCAGTTTCATGAAGAGATCTGTTGTTTCTTAGTATTTCTGAACGACCTCATTTAGAGGCATGTTGTTTTTCTGTGCCATCAAATAATATCTTGTACCTGCTACTTTTTGTGCTATTTCTCCTAATGCTGGACATCTAGCAGCTGCCTGATTAGGCATCCTAATATTATTTATTCATTTTTATAAGGAAGTTTAAATTTTTCAGGTAGTGTTTCAAAGCAAGTTTCACCAATCACTCAGGAAACACAAGCTTACAGTGAAAGTAACAGAAAGCTCTTATTTATTTCTTTACTTACTTCTTTATTTTTACTTCTATTCATTTTTAATGTGCATAGGCTTGTAATAATTCTGACATTTTGCTTGTTGTTCAGAAAAAGAGCTAACTGAATGAATATGGAAGCTATATGATTTTTAAATATATTTTATTATCTTTGTAGCTTTAAAGCAGTAGTTTAAATACTAGTATGAAAAAATTCTGCTCAGGAAGGTAGGCAGAGTAAATAGGATTAAGACAAGCACTGTTTGTCCAAAGTTGTTACTAGTTGTCAATATTACCACCTTGCATTTAATTGATAACATGGAAATTGAAGAAGATGTAAATCTCAGTAATTGTTTTGTGAACACCAAAATACCTTTATATTGCACTTAAGAATCTATATGTGCTATTGACTGAGAAACACTGTTATGATCATTATCCACTAAAAGGCAACTCTTCCCTGTAATATCACACATTCTAAAAATATAAAACAAATGCTAGTGGATTTCATTTTTCTGTATATATGGACTCTATAAAACAACAGTATTTATACTTTCTATAGTGTCCTAATGCTATAGGAGATACAGAATTAAAATGACACTCTCTCTTCTTAAAGAGTCTATTATCCCAATAAGAGAATTAGGCTTTAAAATATGGATAGAATTACATTGAATAGAGAAAAATAGGAGAGAGCATCTTGGGGGAGGAGATTAAAATAAATGTGGCATATCTCCTCTGTATTTTAATATGATATTAATGTACTATAATGGAGGAATATTTTAGCTGTAATACCATTAGCAAAAGTATGGAAATGTTAATATAAATGTCGTTTTTTAGATAGTTATCATTCTATTTTAATCAATTACTTAGTAGGAAACATGGTGAGATGACTCAAGTTTCAAAAGTTTTAAAAGTTTGGCAGATAATGTTAGAGTTGAATGAAAACTGATGCAGATTTCTTATAACTTTTTGATGAAAAAATTAACAGTATTAACATATGGAAAGATATGCATGATAGCCATATGTAGGATGGACCAAAGAGATGGGATTGGGGGAATCAAAAGGAAGGAAGACCTGTTGGGTTTAACCAAAGCCCAAGCTAAAATTTCAGTAATAGAAGGAATGGAAAATGGGAAAGGCTGGGCAAATGCAAGAATTATTTAGAAGAAAAAAATCCACTAAACCTTGCTGATATAATGAATATAGACCATGAAGGAGATGATAGACAAATGACTTCAAGAATTCTCCTCTTGACCATTGAAAATGTCCAACTTATCTGCAAAATTCATCAAGTTTAGACACAGAGTGGGATTGGTGTGAGGACGATATGCAATTTATTTTGGCTCATGCTGAGTTTGAGGTATGGTTATACATTCTGGTGGAAATTTCTTGTAGGTAGCTAGGAATACAGGATGGGATCACTAGTGAGATTCAAGTGAGAAGTGAGATTCAGCTTACTATAGATGTTCAAGTTAATCCAAAGTCAGCAGGGGGCTATACAAAAAAAAAAAAAGTGCATGGTCCAGTTTAACAGTGATATGTAATGACAATTGCAATGTGTGAGTTATTTTGATTTGGGGTGTGAAGTAATGTCCTCTTACTGTTGTTGCTTTACTGTTTTCAATTTTATTTTTTTTATTTGGACATTTTTTGACATTGTGATAACTAGCTAATATATTGTAATAAAGTTTATTCATCAGATGGCATTATGAGTGTATGATGTAATTCATAAGCTTTGAGGTGCTTTTTAAAGAACTATCATTTTAATGGTTACAAACTTATTCTAGAATAAGAATATTCATAAGGATAGTAGCACATTTTGCTTCATGAAACAGTATAGGGATTATTACAGTACTGTATTCTATTTAATCCTGGGTAATTTGTAAATTATAACTATGCAAACAAAAATTTAGAATTGTCTATGTACTTGAGCTGCATTTACTTGAACTAAATATATTTATGTTTCAGTGTGTTAATTTAAAAAAATCATCTTTCTAAATTATAAACTCACATATTTTCCAGTTTATGTAATAATGTTTTTCAGGTGTTTTGTTACTTTCATTTCTTTCCTAAACATATTTTAACTTCATCACACTTCAAAACCTCACCGCATCATTTTTCATTATGAAGCCTTTTTACATCTGAGCATAGCAAACGTAATACAGGCTTAACTAATATCCTGCTCATTAATGATTTGGAAGGTAACTGAAATTGACTATATCTAGGAAAGTTTTTCTTAGAAACCAATTCTTAAAGTAGTTTAGTTGTGCTTAATTAAAAAATTCCAGTTTGGGCTTGTGTGACAAATTCTAATACACACACAATTAGTTTATAAGTAAAACAAGTTTAATTTATTGAGTAGAAACTATTTTGGGAAATACGTTTTTTAGTAATAACTAAAGAGACAAGATGTATAATAACAACTGCTATAGAATATCATCATTTTAATTTCTGAAAAATATTTGTTATCAAAATTGAAGTTTATTGGTGTGAACCTCTGTGCTTGGTACAGGTGTTAGAAGAAGAACCTGATGGCATAGAGTTTGATATAGGGCATTTCTCAGTCATCTGACATTTTTTTGTCACAGTTTTTATGGACACATAAAATATTTTAAGGTTACTTCTTGATATTTTCTTTACTGAAACCAAAGTTAATTAAAAAGGAATGACTTTGAAAAATAACCAGTCAGCCCTTAAAGATTTCTTTTCCCTCTTCCAATATGATGAGTTAAATTCCTTTAACTTGATTTATTCCATCTCAAAGATTTTGTGAGGTTTCACAAAAATTGCTGAGGCTCTTGCTTTTAGCATGTCTTCATGGATTCAAGAAGATAACTTTTCCTGACAGTGTAATAGAAGCAATATTATATTCCATGTGCAAAATAGTTAGAATTTAGGTGGCAATGTCAAAATATAGAGCAAAGATAATATTGCAAAAAAAATTTAGACTTCAGGTGAATTGGAATTTCCCTTAAGGATTTCATATCTATGCATACATTAAGCTTAGAATGCTGGTAATTTAAAAACTTTATAATGTATTTTTAATAGAAATCATATGTCAATGTTTTTGTTCATTGAAACAAGATATTTGTTGAAATTTTGTGAATATTTTTTGTATTCCAGTGACATTAAGCTACTATACCCAAATCTTAATTTTTGAATGCTCTCAGTGTGCAAAATTTGACTCTATAAAATGCAGAGTAAAATGTGCCCAAAATTATCAAAGAGTCTTTTGTATTCTAAGTGAAAATCAACCAATTCCTAATTGACTAGGTAGTAGGAACACTGGAAATAATATTCTTCTATCACTGAGAACTGAATTAGACCGTAAACATCCCTTTTCTTTTCTATCAGAGATGATAAAGATTGAAATGCTGACCTGGGTGGGCCACAGTAAGACAGCAGAAACTTGAATGAGAATATTTATATCTGGCTCCAGCCTTCTATACACCTGGGCAGAGATCCCTGATCTATCTGAATCTTGTTTTTTTATAATAATGATATTATTCTTACATTGAGTCAATTTTTTTGAAGTTCAAAATGAGATAATGTAACTGGATTTGTTTTTTATAATTGGCAAGTATGACACAAACATGAGGTGAGATTATTATCGTTATTAATTATATGCCTTATTGTTAAGTTTATTATTTAAGCTTGCCTTAACTGGAATACCTCAACTGGTCTTTTTACACCTTGTTTTAAACTCTTCTGTTATGGGAAGGCAGCCCTGCTTTTAAAAGGCTTCAGAAGTTTCCACTTATAGCTCTCTTAAAGGCATTCCTGAATTAAACTAATAGTAATTCTATTTCCCACAAATAGAGCAATGCTTGGAACGCGCATTGAATTCGGGTCCAATTTCTTGAAGTACTCTCTCATTTCTGATTATTTGCTTTCATGCTAGAGATAGTTATGGCATCCACTTCCATGCTCTGCTTTTCAAGTAAGTGCTAAACAACCTAGTGTTTCCATGCTAACCAGTATTAGCGCTAACTTGGCCTGATCACCTGAGCTGACAAAGCATATGCCAGTAGCTCAGTTAAATAATAGAGAACCATTGTACATGGCTCAATGAGAGTGTGATTTGGAAAAGCTACAGAGTTATGGCTGAAAACATAGCTTATATGTCATTCTGTGAAGGATTTTAATGTATAATGTATTTTAATGGAGTTTTTATGTAGTTGATATTGTACATATTAATATTGAAAAGTATACTTTCAGGTCACTGAAAATCCACTTTAGGTCAAAAGAGTAATTAGGAATAAATGTATATATTTGAGGTGACTGAAATATATCTTGTGAGCAGAAAAAATATGGAGGCCAATAAAATTGTTAAAAGTGAGTCTGAAGTAGAGGGGAGGTAGGCACAGGTATCAAAGCAAGATGTGTTGGAAACAGGACAGGGTTAAACATAGCAGTTACTCTTAGTGGGGGAAATGATTTAGTTTAGAAAAAAATAGATAATGGAAGTAGAATCAGAACTGTGCTGACTTAAACATGAGGGAAATAGAGCAGACCACACAGGCAAAGCAATTGAAGGACAGTGTGTGTGTGTGTGTGTGTGTGTGTGTGTGTGTGTGTGTGTGTGTGTTGTCTAGGAGAAGGTGAGAGTGTTGCTTGGGAGCAGGAATATGAGGAGAAAAGGAATGACTTACATTCCCTCCAGTAAGAGAATGCTATTTAATCAAATGGAGATAGGAAAAGCATTCTGAGTATCATCATAAGGAGCAAGTTACAAAGATAGTATGGGGGACGGGGGGAGGTAGATTTACAGCTTTTGGAGCCCTAGTCCATTGGAAATTTTCACGTTGAGGGGAAAAGCAGAGAAAGTGGAATATCTGAAAGGTGTGCATAATTTTGATTTAAGTGTTCGTTTACTGTACATTTTCCCCCTCTCTTTCAATTCATTTGTAAAGGAGACATCCTCACTGAAGTAGCTAGTCCTCTGCAATCAGTGTCAGTGTCTTGGTTCTTTCTACTGTCTCCCTCCATTTCATCCTTCTCTCTTTTCTTTCCATCTTTCCTTCTCAGAATTAATATATATGTATATGAAAGCACTGACATATATAAACTGGAAACAGAAGACAGAACCTTACATATTTATACTTCCCTAACCCCAAACATCACATCTCTCTCTCCTGATTTCATGGAATTCCGTGAAGCACCTACTGTATATAGAACTCAAGGGCTCTTGGAATTCCATGTGGAAACCAGCCACATTACACAGTGTCACTGTGTATGGTCATGTCTAGGGTTTGTCATGTTCAAAAACCAAATCCAGCTCTTCCAGACCAGTTTTGTGTTTATAGTTAGTCACTTTTATGGGTTGGAAAAGAACAGTATCATTAACAAGAAATCAAAGCAGGTGTTTGAGTATGTAACTGCTGTCAAAATCACAACATTTAACCTCATGTATTTAATAGTATTTTATGTAAAACTATCAAGTAATGGCTACCTGCTAGCCCACACAACCATCACACTATTATGAGTTAATTTTTGCCACTAACCCCCTTTTTCAGACAGGAGGACAATACAGAAAGGTTATGTAACTTGTTCAAGGGCACGGAGCTGGGTGGTCCAACTAGATCAGATTGCATCTGATGAACAATAAATTAGTTAATTAAAATTTAAAATATTTTTAAAGCAGACATTCTTATGTAAGGATTGATAGCCAGGATTTTGATATTTGGAAATACTTTCAGAAATGTATATAACTGTCCTGACTAGGGTAAAAGAAAAGGGAATTTAAATAAAAATAAATGTCTACAACCAAAGCTAGTTTCACTTCAGTCAGACAAAACAAATCAGACCAGAATGCTTAATTACTATCCAATCAACCTTTCTGTTCAGTGTGTCACTTTAACTTAGAGAACCACACAAAACATTTCTTTGTTTGTCAAGGATAGGCTATTAAAACAGGGACGTTCTAAAATTGCATTAGAAAGATGAAAATGATTTGTTTGATCTTCTGAATTTTAATATGTCAGAAAGATTATTGTGAAGAAAATTGGGCTCTCTGAAGTGACAGATACATTATTCAAATAACTTTGATTGAACATAAGATTTTTTAAATGCTTTCATGAAAGGCATACAAACTAATTAGTTTTATAAGAGTGGCTTTAAATTTTGAGATATTAGGGAAAATATTTTGTTAGTTTAGTATTTAGACTAAATATTTTTAATTATCTCAGTGTATTTGGGGATAGTACTATTAATTGATAAATATATCTGGATTATAATTGGAATGAATTAATAATATAAGTGTACAGTTGACCATTTAAAAAGTCCTCAGTTTGAAGTATTTGAGAAATAGTATTAATATTTCTGAAACCCATCTATCACTGGACTCGAATATTAGATTTCATTTTCTTTCTCTTAAAACAGTGCTTCAAATGAATTATAAATTTGATAACAAATAATAAGTGGAAACCAGTCAGCCTTAGTACAGATTCCTGCTTCTAACACGGCTTTGATATCATGTATACTGCCACACCCTCTGAAACCTGTAATCATGTCAGAAGCATGTATTAGAATGCAGTTCATTCTGATTTGGTTTTCTGCTGAGAGTTGTTTGTTGCACCAAAAGATTTTAAATTCAGAGTACTGTTTTCTTAGCTATATAGTAATTTACTGATTATTTTAATCTATCTTTTTGATAGTTACTATTACATCAGAAAAATATCTTAAGCTGATTTTTATTGTTTCTTTTGTCTCACTATATTTTCCACAGTTTTAAAAATGTTTATTTCATCACTAAGCTTGTTTTTTTAATGAGATTCTAGTCTTTATAATAGTTTTTAAAATTATGTACATGACAAAGACTGTCATAAAAATGTTCGTGGTTTAATGATATACAGATTTTCCTCTCATGTGTAATATATGGTAAAAAATGATATTTACCATCTTAGTTTAAAAATTAGCTGATAAGGACAGAGATTTTTAGCACCTAACATTTGTCATGCATATGAAATTGTACTGTAAAAATGCTTATTTATGGTTTCTTCTTAATCTTACCTGTCTTTCTGTTTCCTTTACAGCAAAAAATGATGGATAACATTTCTTCTCACTGCCATTTAAATATATTCTTTTCTTCTGTCAATTACCACAGGTTTAGTCCCTATGAGTGGTATAATCCACACCCTTGCAACCCTGACTCAGACGTGGTGGAAAACAATTTCACCTTGCTAAATAGTTTCTGGTTCGGAGTTGGAGCTCTCATGCAGCAAGGTATACGATTCCGCCTGCCATCTCCCTCGGGCGCCATGTCCCACTCTTTGCTGGGGGTGACAGCTCTTGCTGGCACAAGTCGCTTGCATGGGTGCCTCTGTGCATGTAACCATGATCCAGCTTCTTCATCTAACCAATGCATTCAGGCGTTCTCAAATCCCAAACAAGAGAGATTCTGAGAAAATAATTAGCTTTTGCAAATGCATATATAGTATACTCATCTAATTTTTTTTCTTAACCCATAGTAGACACATTATTTCATAGGTAACCAAGCTAACCTAACCCATTAGCTAGAGGCTGCATTTAAAGTACTACTAAGATTACATCTCCTTGAGACAAGAATACAGTGTAACTCCTGTTTCCTGTTTCATTTTGATGTAAAAAATTCTCTTTCGTATCAATTCTTGGTGAATAGATGCATTTGTATTGCATGATTAGTAATCAACTGGAAATAAATTGGAAAAATCAAAGCTTTATTTAGTTACCCTTTCAAGTAAAATATTAGCTGCAACTGATAGCATATAATAATATAAAATATTGCATGCTCATAGTGCATGCAAAATACTTTCATAATTATTTAAAATTTATAATATCAATGTTAAAAGTAAAGGCTAATTTCTTAGAAAATAATATAATACTTGCATTATGTCTTAATGGTTTCTATATAACTATGAATTCATTAGTTTAGCCTCAGTTATCCCAAGCTGAATTTATTTTTATTTTTTGCTGTCCTGGTTTCTTTTATTAATCTTTTAATATTGATACAAAGTTCAATAAATTGATATTTCAGATTTACTACTAAAAATAAAGATTTTATTAGCTAAGACCTACCTAAGACTCTTTTATGCACTTAAGTGTAATATTTTTAAGTTTTAAAATTATTAAAAACAAAATGCTCCAAATTTGAACTGACAATGGATGGATTAACAATAAAAACATATTCCTTCATAAGAGTTACAGGTCCTTTCATAAAGGGTTAACATTACATTTAAGTGGTGCCTGAGTGGCATGGCTCATTGGTTGAGCATTGATCTGTGAATTAGGAGGTCACAACTTGATTCCTGGTCAGGACACGTGCCAGGCTGTGGGCTCAATCTCCAGTGTGGGGATGTATGAGGCAGCCCATCAACGATACTCTCATTATTG
Source organism: Murina feae (assembly GCA_004026665.1). Lineage (NCBI taxonomy): Eukaryota > Metazoa > Chordata > Mammalia > Chiroptera > Vespertilionidae > Murina > Murina feae. The sequence goes on along the minus strand of PVJC01006836.1, from coordinate 12,803 downwards.
ATGTTTCTATCTCTCTCTACCTCTATTTTCTTCTCTGATATAAATAGCCCTGCTTTTAAAATAAATAAATAAATAAATAAATAAACTTTAGTGATGTATTTGTTATCCACTCTGAGGAAATTCACTTTGTAATTGCATTATAGATCTGATGAAGTAAAAGTGTATTGTTAAATTACAAGATTTTTTTTTAAAAGGTACTTTGCTCCTGCTTGCTTAATATTATGCATACATTTATTGATTAATTACTGTTTAATTTATAATCTACTTCCTAAAATGAGAATAAATAACTACAAATCTAAAGAAAAATAATAATTTAATAAGTACATGTATGCAAGGTCTTACAAGTTGGAATAAATTTTTCTTTTTAAAATTATGAGCATATATATATATATATATATATATATATATATATCCTTATAGATATTTCATCCTAAAACTTGAAGGTTAAGAGAACTATTACATGAACTAATCTAAGTTTGTGACATCTCCTTCTAAACAAAGTGAATAGTCAGTACTTGTATTTTCCCTCTTCTATATGGTGAGTCCAATTTTTTTCCTTTAGGCTTCCTCTATACTTGGAAGACAATATTGAACTTCTTTCAAAATATTAAAAGTGAATAGAAGCCTGTCATGAAACAAACAGCTATTACAAGTAGTATTGGGTAATACAACCATTAGGCTAGCTGCTAGTCACCTGCTAAAAACTCACCTAATACTCTGGAGTATATTAGTCTCATAATAAAGGTCCGACCATAACAAAGTTCTTTTATTATTAATATTTTTGCTACCACTTTGAAAAGTAAAATATCTTTTTACTATATTTCCTAAGATATTTGGAAGTTTTAGAGAATTTGTATACTCACAAGATGAGCTTGATATCTATGAAATCTAGCAATTAAAAATGAGACTGTAACTGATATCTCTGAAAACTATAATGAGTAATCCAAGAAGAAAATTCAAATATACATTTGCTTTGGCACGTAACTCCTTCCTGCTGGTGGATACATGAAAGAGGAACCCATCTATTCTGGCTGATGCCAAGCTCCCAGGAATTAGTGGGATGTAGTGCTGGACGTGACGTTACCTTGAGTACATGACAGTCAGCCCCTAACCAGGCTCTGATTCACAAGCCTAGGAGGTGCTTGGTTTAAGTCCTTGGGTAAGGTATGAACTTGTGGTAATTGGGCCTTTTTTTTGTCAATTGTCTCCAGTGTTTTTTTCTTTCCCAGTCTTGTTTGACTTGGTGTTGTTGTTTAAAAAAACAAAAACAAAACAGTAGAATGGGCAGCCAGAGCTGCTGATCGTCTTGGGAGGATTTAGTGTTTCAGTGTCCAGTGTGTGTCTGACAGGGCTTAGGAGCGACTACAACGGAAAGGTACTCTTTTGTTTTTCCCTTACAGAGTGGTAGGCAGAGTCTGGAGCTGGAGTTGGCTGTCATGTCCAAGTGTGTCTGCTTTTTAATGTTTTGTTCATTGGTTCTGAAATTGCAAGAGTAAGATGACCTGCAGTGTAAGATGGGCTGTTTGAATATATTCCAGTCATGACACCACTTCTTTTCCATGTGTATGTTTCACTGCTTCTAAAGATATGTTACCTTCCTGCATCAGCGATTATATTCAATATAAAACAAATCAGCAAATGGAGTCCATCTTTGCTTCATTCCATTTTACTCGAAGCCTATTAAAAATTAAGCAATCTGTATCCAATGCTTTCTTGCTTATAGATTCAAAATGATTTAAAGTGAATAATAATACATAACACATATCCATACGTTAATATAGTTTTCTTATAAAAATTAATATATGCTGATATGTATTCATTTCAACATTAAGATTGTAATTAATGTACATAATGGAAATGTAAAACTATAAGGGCTCGATTTAAAAATTGTTAGGATTTTATTTTATAATCTAAATTAAAATTAATAATAATCAAAAGTAAGATATAATTCAGATCCCATTTTCTTATTAATACCATGAGCAGGCAACTCCAGCCATGTATTGTAATATATTTAAGAAATATTTATATATGTGTAAAAGTAAAATTGTGACACTTTACTTATTCTGGTTCCTGCATTGAGGCAACTATAGTGATGGGAGACATTTCTTTATACATAGGAAATAATATACTACTTATTTTAAAATAAAAACTGGACTAAAACCCCTGTATCTCAAGAAACATGGGTATTGGAATTTTTTTACACAACATTACTTTTGAAATGGCAGGATAGACAATTAGACAATGTTGAGGGACCTCATGTACATGAAATTAAACGTTTAAATCATTTCTTCTGAAATCCACATAACAAGAATATGAAACACTGTACATATGGTTTATAATGGAGAGAAAATTTTTCTTCTAATTCTATTTTTATAAAGTTTTTTTTTCACTCAGTATTCAGTTGCTACTTTACAGTGTCTCAGGAAGAACCTGAGTCTCCTGTCACTATATTTACACACAAATGTCCTGCGAGACTGCCTACTAACTCCAGTTGGTCTCTGCACTCACAGTGGTTGTCGTTTGCTTAACTAAAGCAATATGTCAATTAATAATTAAAGCTTTTATTACACAGTGATTCCGTTCTGCCACTGTGACCAAAAGTACCTGACTGCTGATCAAATTCTCTGTATTCGTTTCACCTTTTCCCCCAAATCTCTGTTAGGTTCTGAGCTCATGCCCAAAGCGCTCTCCACCAGGATAGTGGGAGGCATTTGGTGGTTTTTCACACTTATCATCATTTCTTCGTATACTGCTAACTTAGCCGCCTTTCTGACAGTGGAGCGGATGGAATCCCCTATTGACTCTGCCGATGATTTAGCTAAACAAACCAAGATAGAGTACGGCGCAGTCGAGGATGGTGCAACCATGACCTTTTTCAAGGTAAGCCCACTGGTTATCTAAACTTAATGTGTTAGTATGATAGAGTGCGAACAAAGAAGTATTTCTCTAGTAATGAATGTAAGAGGATAGCAGCACTGTTATTCATGGGGAGCAATCAATAGCATATCCCTCAGGAATGGACAGGTATACAACAAAATCTACGGCCATCAAAGCAAAGCATTTCAATGCTGCAAATGGCGAGGAGTTTTGCTTTATAAGTATTCTAATTTTGTTTGGAGGGAAATCTGCCCAAAGGTAAGTACCCCCTACTGCCTCCCACGGCATTTTATCTTCAAATGTAAAATAAATAATGTAATATATTTATTGAAAATGGATACAAGTCTTGGTTATTCCAAAAGAATAGAATGGTTGATTATGTCCATACATACATTTCTTTGTTAAGATGAGACAAAGTTTACTTGTTCAGAAGCCTAAAGGACAAGAAGGAAAATAAGTGCTGAGAGAGAAAATCAGAAACAGTTCTTGTTAATTGTACATTTGTCCATTTAATATTCCGGGTGGCACAGAGTCTGCAAATGGGCTACCTCACTGGACTTGCAATAGCTTCCAGAGGGACAATACTGCAGAACATTTAAATGGAAGGTGTGGTTGTACAAAATTCCAGGCACATAGAGTGCCTTGTTTCCCCCTTTATTATTTTTTTTCTGCTTTCAAGAACTGATCTCACTGGGTCAGAATAGACCAATTTTAACTTTGTGTTTCCTTCACTGTTCACACAAATGCAATTGCAGTCCAGATAAATAAGCAGTAGAAGTAGATTTTTTACAAAAAATAGTTGACTCAAACTATAAAATAAATTATTTCCTCATTCATCAAGTGCCTATTGAGTGCCAGAAATTGCACTATATGTTGGCTATTCTACAGCAAATAGTATCTAGTTCTCACTTTGAAGGCAATTATGGTTTAGTTGGACATATGGAAGTCTATTCCCACAATCATGGATCTGGTTTTTATGTGACTTAAAACAGTAGTTTAGCCAAATAATTATGTAATTTTCTCTGTAAAAATTCTTACAAAACTAAATCAGCTTTTAGTTTAGAGTTCTAAAAGACACTAAATGTCCAAAGAATAAGACAAATTTTATTGTTTAGTCAATGTGTATAATGCTTACAATTTAATTATTTTCAAAGTGAATTTCTCATCTGACTAGTGAAAGGTTAACTGTGGTCCCCAGTCAGGCTAAATAGCAACTACTGAGGGTGATTAAAGAAAATTATACTTATTTAAGGAAAAGTGGATGGGATATGGGGATACCCAAAGGGAAGGGGCTACACAGAGAAAAGGGGGCCTTGGAGAAAGGTTTGGGCATTAGCCCAGGTCTAGCTACTGCTGCCCATTGCTCCCCTGGCTGCAATCTCCCGGGGGTCCCTTAGAGGTGAGAGGATATGTGCTTTGTAGGGGAAGGGATGGGAAAGGGAATGGCTCCCTTGTGCTCCTTGGAGGGAGACCTTGAACTGGATCCCTTGTCCTGAGCATATATCCCTCTCTCTCTTGAAGGTAGAAATCTTAGGGGAGGGTCACAATAGAATATTCATCAGCTTTCTGGTGTGCTCTTTCAAGGTCATGGTCTCCATTCATTGGTGGCAACGAGGCACCACCAGTCTAGTTTTGTTGCTTTCTGGGCCTGGAGCTGAAATACAACTGAAGCCCAGATGTTATCTTTAGGGTGGAAAAGGGCAGAGGTCCAAACCTCATGGTAGGGGAGGAGAGGTTACCCTTGAAAGCAAGGGTCTTGTTTTCCCAGTTCTGCCCCTTGTCAGGCATCCGGGGCTTTTTGCCCTGGTGGGTTTCTGTATCTGGCCCATGGTGCTTGCTCTGAGGATCTAGCAGCTACATTAAAGCTTGGATGTGTATTTTATATTTAATTAAATGTGTATTTTGTAGTTATATTTAATATAACTAAATGTGAGTAAATATCATGATCAGTATGGTGCTATCTTGACTATATTAATTGCAACATTTCAATTTTCCCTAATTTAACATTTACAATTAATAGAAATTACTTATACTTTTTATGAAAAAGAAATCAACTGTTGGAAAAAATGCTAAATAAACATTGTGAGTAAATAACTTTGCAGGGAGTAAATATGTGTGTGGTGTATTTAAATTATTATAATATTCAAAGGACTATTACAGTTGTTTGTAAAATAGAGCATGTGATCTAATACCAAATGTGATTGATTCTGTGTCACAAGTGCTTCAGGGTTTTAACTTTATTTGTGTTTTGCAGAAGACTCAAATATCTGGTGTTAAAGTTCTTATATACTACAAACGAGGTTTATTTCTAGATAATCAATTTGAAAATAAATTCTCCTTCCTCATTATAAGATTTTCTGCTTTTTATCTTTTCGGTCTTTCCAGTATTCTGTTTTTGCCTTTTATTTTTTTTAAGCTCAGTTGTTCTCTGCAGTGTCATTTTTTGCCTCCCTTCACTTTTCTTCCTTATTGACTTTACTTGTTATTCTTTCATCTCTTGGTTTTCTTTCTCACACACTAGGGTGCTCCTAGCGCCCAGGGACAATTGACATGAAACAACTTGATGTTTCCTACAGTACAGGCTTTCTTGTTGTAGAATAAAGGCTTTCTGGAATGTATACTAGTCGTAATAAAAACCACATAGTGATAAATCACTAACTTGATAATTACCTTATGTTGATAACTTTGTCACATGCTGAATTCTTATTGTTGAAATTAGAATGTAAAAGGATACATTAAATGATGACTTTAGTTATTTTACTGTAGACCTAGATGGCACTAATTTCAACCTTATATCGTGGCTTGTTAAACTATATGCTTATACTAGTCAATGGGTGTAAAATTTTTAAAAATTCTCTGGAAATCTGGAATTAAGCAGTTGCGTACTCATTTTAAAACTCTTTCCCTAGCCAGTTTGGCTCAGTGGACAGAGCATCAGCCTGTAGACAGAAGGATCCTGGGTTCAATTCCTGTCAAGGGCACACATACCTTGGTTACAGGCTCTTCCCAGGCCTGGACCCTGGTAGGGGTGTGTGCAGGAGGCAACCAATTGATGTATTTTTCTCACATCAATATTTCTCTCTGTCTTTCCACTATTCTACTCTTCCTAAAAATCAATGGAAAAATATCCTTGGATGAGGAGAAGGAAGGAAGGAAGGAAGGAAGGAAGGAAGGAAGGAAGGAAGGAAGGAAGGAAGGAAGGAAGGAAGGAAGGAAGGAAGGGAGACTCTTCAATAAACCAGGGACTATAGTGTATAGTCTGTTTACATTTAATGCCATTTTTTTATTTCTTGATTAATAGCAATGCGTACAAATACTCTAGGAAACTCCCTTAAGGCGTTCATTTCTAAAGGAATTTCCATTATGTTTTTACTAACTTAACAAGACCCTGCTGCTGGCTGATTGTTCTGGAATGCTCAGTTTTATACTACTTCAAAGAATAGTATAGTGTTGTTACTACAAGCAAGAAAGCCTGCTTCGGGATACTTGTTTTTAGATGGGATAAGTCCTCAGTACTGCACAGTTATATTGCCATTCTTCAATGTTAAATAATTCCTTTCCAAAGAACATGTTTGACTGTATTCATTGAGTTTACGAGTATATTGTCTCCAAGAAAGGCTCTTTCTTCTTCACATCTACACCACACATATTTTTCCAAGGAATACATGTAAAGCCACAACTGGTAAAATAGCTCAAAATGGAGCAGATGATAATTTTTCAGTGTTATTTCATTTAAACAATAGAAAACTGTATAGCATCACTAATATGTTCTTAATTATATTTAGTCAATTAGCTGGGAGCCTAAGAACCTTATAAAAAACACAGTTGAAACCTATATAATCTTACTAACCAATGTCACCTCAATAAATTTAATAAGATAAATAAATGTAAAAAATTTACAATAAAAAGGCAAAAATTTATCTGGAATAAAAAAAAGCCCCGAATAGCTGCGGCAATCCTGCAAAAGAACAAAGTAGGAGGCATCTCAATTCCAGATATCAAGCTATATTACAAAGCCACTGTTCTCAAAACTGCTTGGTACTGTCACAAGAACAGACATATAGACCAGTGGAATAGAATGGAGAACCCAGAAATTGACTCGAACCACTACGCTCAATTAATATTTGACAAAGGAGGAAAGACCATACAATGGAGCCAAAACAGTCTTTTCAATAAATGGTGCTGGGAAACTTGGTTAGACACATGCAAAAAAAATGAAACTAGACCACCAACTTACCCCATACACAAAAATAAACTCAAAATGGATAAAGGACTTAAACATAAGAAAGGAAACCATAAAAATACTAGAGGATTCCACAGGTAGCAAAATCTTAGACATATGCCAAAAGAATTTCTTCATTGACACAGCTCCTAGGCCAATGGAAACTAAAGGGAAAATAAACGAATGGGACTATATCAAAATACAAAGCTTCTGCACAGCAAAAGAAACCATCAACAAAACAATAAGAAAACCCACTGCATGGGATAATATATTTGCCAATGATATCTCTGATAAAGGTTTAATCTCCAACATTTACAGGGAACTCATACAACTTAACAAAAGGAAGATAAACAACCCAATCAAAAAATGAGCAATTGACCTAAATAGACACTTTTCAAAAGAGGCCATAAATAAGGCTGAGAGACATATGAAAACATGCTGGAAGTCACTTATCATCTGAGAGATGTAAATCAAAACAACAATGAGGTACCATCTCACACCTGTCAGAATGGCTATCATCAACAAACCAACAAATGACAAGTGCTGGAGAGGATGTGGAGAAAAAAGAACCCTCATTCACTTCTCGTGGGAATGCAGACTGGTGAAGCCAGTGTGGAGAACAGTATGGAGTTTCCTCAAAAAACTAAAATGCAACTGCCATTTGACCCAGTGATCCCACTTCTAGGAATATATCCCAAGAAACCAGAAACACCGATCAGTAAGGATATATGCACCCCTATGTTCATAGCAGCACAATTTACCATATCTAAGATTTGGAATCAGCCTAAGTGTCCATCAGCAGATGAATGGATTAAAAAAAATGTGGTACATCTACAAAATGGAATAATATGCTGCTGTAAAAAAGAAGGAGTTCTTAGCATTTGCAGCAGCATGGATGGAACTGGAGAGCATAATGCTAAGTGAAATAAGCCAGTCAATGAAAGAAAAATACAACATGTCCTCACTCATGTATGGATAATAATAACCATTATAAACTGGTGAACAAAAATAGATACAGAGGCAGAGCAGCATCAAACAGACTGTCAAATTCCAGCAAGAAGGACAGAGAGGGTTGAGGGGGGTGTAATAGATCAACCAGAGGACTTTTATGCATGCATTTAAGCATAACCAATGGACACAAAACACTGGGGGGAAGGGGAGGCTGGGGGAAGGGCAGGGGGAAAAAGATATATTCACTAATCTTTGTAATATTTTATGTAATAAATATATATATTAAAATAATAAAATAGAAAAAAAGGCAAGACTTACACTTGAGAGATGTTTGCAAGACATGATCTTTAAAGGACAAGTTCTATAATATATAATGACTCCTATTAATCAAAATGACAAAATATTTTTAATATGCATTTTATGGAGTGAGGAAATATATAAACTATGAACTTATAAAAATATCTTTAACCTCATAAATAAGGAGAAAATTAAAAACTAAAATCAGAATAATATTGTGATTATTTAGCAAAGAAATGAGCCCAAGTGAAATGGTCTCCCTATGCAAAGTGCTAGCAAGAGTGAGAAATAGTTGGGACTTTGATATTCTGCTGATATGAGTGCACATCAGTGTCACCACTTTGGAAAACAGTCTGGCACTACCTAATAAATTTGAAAATGTCTTAATCTTAAAAAAAGAATAAATAAATCAAAGAATAAAGAAAAACTAATAAGGAGGAATGAAAACCCTTCAGGAATTTGGGGACTTGGCATTGTGGAATTGAAATCTCACCCCAGGGCAGAACAGTATACAAAATGTTGTCAAGCAAACAAACACATCTTTTTTCCCTAAAGTATAAAGTCAGAAGAATGAATATATAGAGATTACAGGCTCAAAATAACTCAATTACAGCCTAAAAACATTTTGGTCTTTTTTGAGAATCTCTTTCTTTCCAAAGTGAGTCAGACATTTTACAAACTGATGCCTAAACCCCTTTTTATTATGCAACCCATGACTCATGTTTTCCAAGTTCTGTAGTTTCTCTCCTGAGCTTGGCCTAATTGAAATGTCTAGCTTTTCCCATGTACAAATATAATCTTCCAAAAAAGATGGTATCAACGGAAATACATGTCTTTGTAGTTATTAAAAAATTTCTGCCACATATTAAAATGACATTTAAATGGTGTCAAATATCTAATGTAAATCACTTAATACTTCTAAAAACATAGAGTTGGTAATTTTGAATACTTATTGGGAATAATTGAAAAAACAAAACTGTGAAATCAGAGAAACCTGAATTTATTTCCAAGCTCCATCACATATTGGCTGTATTTAGATTAGACATTCAGATTTGTAAATTTCTGACTCTTCATTTCTAAATTGGAATAACTAACAGGACCAGTCTCACATATTTTTAATATTAAATAAAAAGCTCTGCATGATAGGCTATACACCTAGTAAAAGCATATTTCATAGATGTTACTACATGTCTAATTGAAAATTTTAGAATTAGAATGATTTTAAACATTATCAAGTAAATTATATTTCTATGACCAACAATTGGGTAAATAATTTTAAAATTGATTAAATGAGATTACATCATGTTTATGTAATTTAAATTTATTCATTTTTTCTGATTATTGTTATCATGAAAATGAAATAATTTCATAAGTGAAATAAAAAAGTCTGTGGAGCAATATTAAGAATCTCTTTTCTAGACTATGTATTTTCAAATAACATATAGTAATCTCTTATCCCTGAGGGTTATAAGACCCCCAAGTAAATGCCCAAAACTGAAGATAGTATCAAACTCTATATATTAGTTTTTCCCATGCATACATACCTATGACATTTTAATTTATAAATTCGGCAAAGTAAGAGATTAACAACAATAACTCTAATAATAATAGAGAAATTCTATAACAATAAATTATAATAAAATTTATGTGAATGTGGTCTCACTTCCTCAAAATACTATGATACTTCCTCTGTGATACTATGAGATGATACAATGCTTATGTGCTGAGACAAATAAGGTGCTCAGAATGACACACAACTTAATACTTACCAAACTATATTTGCTCAGTTCCTCTGTATCAGCACTACACTGGACAGCATGGGACAGGATTGAGTCTATATTAGTCACACTTGCATCTCCAGTCCCAGCACAGACTCTGCATATGTTATCAGTGACTGATTGCCACAATATTGTTGCTTAAAACAAAAACCTGTTAGTGACTTGTAATATAAACCTTTATTTAGCTTAAAGGTCAGCTGTCCTACTCCTGGAAACTTGTTGCCCAGAGCCTTTCTACATTGGGAACAGACTTTGTTTCTTTTGCACCAGGGTCAGTGCTTTTGCCAATACCATTTCTGCTAAACCTGTATAGCCTTTAAATATTTATTGAGTCCATTTACAATAAATCTACAACCCACACCCACAACCCCTTTTTTAGGAGGTGTCTCTCTGTAGATTTAATCATTGCTATTTGGGGCAAGCAGGTCTTTATCCAGAGGAGAAAATCTACAAGGGTTTGCCCTGATTTTTTCTGAGGTCATAACAAAGTACTTCAAAGCAACATGATTAATGTGTTATTTAGTGAGGCTTGACATCATACGGGAACAATTTTGAGAACTTTTACTTACTTAGAACACTGAAGATTAGAAACATCTTCATTACCCAACCATGCAATTTCTAACTCTGTATCGCCTCTGAATTATGTTTGCAGCCAGTCTGGATCTTTTAAATTTCTTTGTCCCTCTCCCCCTTCATTCTTGCCCTCCTCCGGTGAGGGCCTCCTTCATTGTTGTTCTTATTATTGTTAATATCCTATCTCTTCCTTTTGCTGCTTTTATTATGTAGCTAATATTTCCCATGTAATAACCAGCAAATACCTTAAATATTTGTCATTTTGTCTGGATAATATTTTTGGCTAAGTCTAAAAGATTATTAGTGCATTTTTTATCTTCCAAGTTACAACAAGGTACACTTAAAAATATTATAGTCCATATATTCACAGATTCTGGCTTATCCAGTCTCTTCTAATAATTTCATTGCCATCTGCTAGGTGAGCCTAAATCAGTGCTCAAATGTACATTTCTTTATGGCAGCAGCTCACTTTTTTACCAAATTCTGTACAGTTATCCATTGGAACAATGAATATTGCATTAATTGATGTAATACCTGTGACAGAAGGTTTTGGATAAAATCCTTGATTACTTATAAAATTTTGCTATTCTGTAGAGAGCTATAGATGTTTCTTCAGAATATATAATGATCTTTGGCATTTTCATTTTAACCTTGGATTAAGAGTCAGATTATTTGGAATGTAGATTAAGGTGCTAGGAATTCAATCAAGTGGATTGATCCATCTAGAGAAAAGTTTTATCTTTTGGTACCTGGCAGCAAAGAGAGCTTGTTTTGTGTTCTTTTTCTTTGTGCATAGTCTCCCTCTTTAGGTGAACTCAAAATACATACTAAATGCCAGCTCATTTATTTTCACAGTAACCCCTAAGGAAGGTAGAAAGCAATTATCATTATGCTCATTTAACAGATGAAGAAACTGGGCCACAGAGAGGTTAAGTGTCTTATTAATTATGAAAGCAATAACCCAGGGACTCATAGTATCAACAATAAAAGTAATAGCCAAAGACATCATGGCATAACCATCACTATTCAGAATAACTAAGTGCATTAGTCATTTTGGCTCACCCACATGACCTCAAATGTTTGATCATATTAAACTTTTAAACCATTTGCCTTGAGCCATTAGGGCAGATACAGCTATAACATGTTCTTTACAGTCTGCTACTTATTCTGAGCTTCTAGGTTCAATGGCCTCCTGAAATTAAATTATGCTGGGTGACATTATAGGCTTCTAAGCTTGGATTGCATGTATGGCATGCCTGAAGTAATGTTTTGAAAGATTGAGTGATTTATATTTGGCTTTTCAAATGCCAAAAGAATATGCTATTTTTGAGTTGACAAATACAATGTAAAAACTTGGCAGTTTACCACATGCAGTTAAAAGGGATTTACATTTCACATATTTTTCTTAATTTCTGCAGAACATTACTCTTGTTTGTTCTTATGTAGAACTAGGGGCCCGGTGCACAAAAATTTGTGCACTCGGGGTGGAGGGAGTCCCTCAGCCCGGCCTGTGCCCTCTCACAGTCTGGGACCCCTCAGTGGATGTCCTATGATGGCCCCAGTCTGCCAGGCGCCTATTGTGTGTGTGTGTGTATGTGTGTGTGTCACCACTGGGGACCTACCCCCAGCCACATCTGAGGCTCGGAGCAGTCCTCCTGTGTGTGTATACCTGCTGGGGGCCTGCCCCCAGGCACACCATCAAGGCTTGGAGCAGGCAACCCCTCTATGTTGATCTCTCAGACTCTTGCCCTCCCCTGCACGTTGTTCTCTTTTTTGAGCTGTGACCAGGGCTGGGTGCTGCCTGCCTCCCAAGCTTGCCTACTGCCCATCTTCCTCCAGCCACCAGAAAGCAGGGAAAACCCTGCCTCGTGGTCAGGCCAGCCTTTTCCTGCTCCCTGATCCCTGGAAGGGACCTGGGAAGCTGCCAAGCAGGCCGCCAACTCTTTCCCACTCACCCCTCCCCTGCTGCCTTCCTTTCCCACTTCCCGGTGCCGCCAAGGGGTCTGGGGAGCTGCCAAGCAGGATCCCAGCCCCTGCAGCCTTGCTTTCCCGCTCCCCAGTGCCCCGCAAAAGGCCTGGGCAGCCACCAAGCAGGCCAAGACCCC